>CAUYQV010023730.1:0-37901 GCA_963574575.1 Galagoides demidoff | reverse complement strand
TGATCAACACAGCCTTCATGTCATTTTCTCAGTTATAGTTTTAAAACGTTCTGATTCTACTCTTAGAGAGTTTCACTTGTACCCCTGTAAGATAGACCTCAAAAATGGTCCCTCCAATCCCCCTCCCTCCACCCATTCCCCTAATTGCCAGGTCATGGAAGAAGCCCAAGTCCCTACCATTCTTAAGAGCACAATCCAGTCCTATGAATGCAGGCTACGGTCCCATCATCAGCTATAGGCAGAAGTAACGCCACAATCAGCCATCTAACATGCATGCTAATCTCTCCCCTGACAAATGCCACTCTCAGGCACCACAGGTAATATCCTACAATGTGCAGCCTTCTTTGAGGTTCTCCCTATGCACTGCTGTACCACCCAGACCTGCTCTGATCTTAGCAAGGGGGAGTGTGTGGGAATCTGAGACTGACATAAGATTGGGGATGGGAGGTGGTCATGGGGTTGGTGCAATCAACACAAATCCGGTTATATAAATGCTCCTTCAGAAATGACTCTGAACTCTCCTAAGAGAGCCCAGGTCAATGACTCACTGTCAGGCAGGAAAGTATAGCAAAGTAAACTAGCCAGAGCTTCTGCCCTGATCTCCATGTTTTATAATTTAAACCTTAATTTTGAGGTCTACTTTTTGGGTGAGTTGAATGAAGTGACTGTCAAAAAGGAATCATCTTTTCTGGTTGATTTCCGCAACATTTAGCCAGTTTTATAATCTAATCTCATCCAGCAAGTTGCTTTACTCCTGGTTTCATGGTTCAAAATCAAACATGTATGACTATATGTTTGTCTGTATGACTTTTTAAAAAATACATTGCTCTTATAGGTGCTTGTACACATTTGAAATATTTTTCTGGATAAAGTTTCACTGGCCCACACTCTAAGTCCTTGGAGAGCTTAAGGTCTTAATCATTTCCTTGTTGAGGCATTGAGGTGGACACCAAATTCTACAGCTCCCTCTGCTGACACCCTCTGTGCCTGGTATTCAAAAACATATCCACACCAGGATCCTGAGCTTCCAAAAGAAGATAACGGGCCAGTCTCATGTTTAGCTAACTGTAAGTGTATTTTTTTTGTATTTCACAGGTATATAAAGAAGCTGGCCTCCAGGTACAAATAGAAAGTACACTATTCAGCACATTTCCCTGTTGCTCAAGTTTTAAGTTTGGTTGAAAACGCTATTTAAGGAGGATGCCTGAAGGACACACAGTTCCCACTTTTTTTCTCTCAGTCCTCTGAAATTTCCCTAAGGCAGGTAGAAAGCACCATGCACGGCCACAGGATTTGGCCCATGGAACAGCCTCTATGGCAACATCACCATCAATCAGACTGCATCAAGGGACTTCCTGAGGGACTTTTGATGAGTAATAGGTCACTTCAGGCCTTTGGAGGACCCTGGGCTTATGTCATAGGGTCCTTCTCTAGGGAGATGCTCAGGAAATGTCTCACCTATCTCAGCACAAGGAAAGATTCCCCTTCACTTAAGAGTGGTAAGTTTCCATCTGTGGACCTGTGACTCATGGAACTGAGCATCCGTCCCTCAGTTCCAACTACAGGAGCCCAGAGCCAGGCCTGAGGCCTTCCCGTGGTAAGTGAACAGAACTCCCCATCCTACCATAGCTGGGCCTCTCTTATCTTTCCTATTTACATTTCCCGCTTTAATTTCTGAGCCTCAAATTCTCTATTTGTAAAAAAATAAAAAGAATAAGCTTATCATGTGAATTTAAAAAGATGTAAATAATCTGCTCTGTATTCTGATATACACACTCTATTTATTGGGATAATAGCTAACGTTTATTAAGTGCTGGTCAGCACTTATCCTAAGCACTTTGCAAGGATAGAATCCTTCTGTTTTTGAGATGGAATCTCATTCTGTCACCCTGGGTAGAATGTCATGACGTTGCAGCTTACAGTAACCTCTCACCATGGGGCTCAAGTGATCTCCTATTTCAGCTTCTTGAGTAGCTGTGACTACAGGCATCTGGCACCATGCCTGGCTAGTTTTTCTATTTTTAGTGTGGGGGGTTCCTCACTCCTGCTCAGGCTGGTCTCAAACTGCTGGGCTCGGCTCGGCACCTATGGCTCAAGCAGCTAAGGCACCAGCCACATACACCTAAGGTGGCGGGTTCAAATCCATCCCAGGCCTGCCAAACAACAATGATGACTGCAACCAAAAAATAGCCAGGCGTTGTGGCAGGCACCTGTGGTCCCAGCTACTTGGGAGGTAGAGGCAGGAGACTCGCTTAAGCCCAGGAGTTGGAGATTGCTGTGAGCTGTGATGCTATGGTACTCTACCCAGGGGGATAGCTTGAGGCTCTGTCTCAAAAAAGAAAAAAAAAAAAAAAACTCCTGAGCTCAGGTGATCCACCTGCCTCCACCTCCCAGTATGCTAGGTATATAGGTGTGAACCACCACACCCGGCCTTTGCAAGTACATTTAATCCTCAAACAACTCTAGGAGGCTGGTGCTAATATTACCTCCATTTGTAGACCAGGAAATAGAGGCCCAGAGATGTTAAGAAATTTGACCAAGGTCTCAAATTCTTCATGGTAGAATTGGGATTGGAACCCAGCCCCCTTGACTCTGAGCCCACACTCCTAATCCCTACTCCTGTGTTAGTTATCACTTTAAAGCTATTTTTCAAAAATAATCTTTGTTTCATTTCTCCTCTCATTTTTTTTTTTTTTTTTACAAAGGCTGGTACAGTCACATTTAGGGTGACCAGATGCCCAGAACTTCTCAGTTTTGTCACTAAAATCTCATCTCCCAGGAAACCTCAGTTGTTTTACCATATGTTGTTTATCTTTGCTACAGCCTTGCTGGTTCATACAGACACTTTTGTGCGAATTAGGGAAAAGGGTATCCATTTGTTTTTAACATACTTTTGATCTTGTTTTCAATATATTTATGTAAATTGCCTGCAATCCTTTATAAAGTAAGGTGGAGTATAGAGAAACAAATATCAACATACAACTCCACATCATATTTCGTACTCTGAGTTATGTGGAGATTTTATTACATGTGTTACCTTTGTATCCTTGCTCTGTCTCCCTGAGATCAATTTTGGTTATTGGTTTGAAATCCGTGTCCCACAGTCGTATACACCCATCTCGCCCACCAGTGGCAAAGCCTTCTTCACAGGCGTACATGCTAAAGATTCCAGCCTGGGGATTAAAGTAGGCAAGGCTCAGTGCTGCAACCATTCTAGTCAGTAGAGCTGAATCTTGATGATTAAAAATCATAGCAAAACAAAACTAAAAACAAACCCTTTGTTCTCTGTTGAAATACTGATAATCGACCCAATAGTCATTTATAATAATCTTTATCTCAGCTGAATTTAAACATAATCACAATTACTACCAAGGCAAACTAGTTCATGTGCTCCTTTGCCATTATTAAACTGATGGGGGGGGATGTAAAATGAAACCAGGAATACCTTGGTTAAAGCAGATATGGAAGTCATAAATCCTTTCATGTGACAACTGATTCTCACAGAGAAAAGACAACTCTGGATGTGTTTCGTGTAAGTTGCTGCACAAAGTAATCAAGTGAAAATATAAGAGCTAAGAACATAAACACCTTTATAGGTGCAAAGGTCCTGAGACCCTTCTCAATTAGCACAAGAAGGCTTCGCCTGAACCTAATTGAAGGGCTAACTAGCATTTGATAGCTTGTTAAACGTCTGACGATGCTTTTTCACATGTGACATATCTTCATAATTTAAAGATGTTCTTCCATAGGGAAAAATCATGTTTGGCTTGTTCTAACAGGCCATGAGAATATAATGTTGACATAATAACCAGTGTAGAAAGAAATTAGGTTACTAAGGCAGGTGCTTTTATGAATGAGGACAAGTATTGACCTTTTGATTGTTTTGAGAGCTATTTGGTAATTAGTGAAGCCAAGAAAATTGGTCTGCAACATACAAGACAATAAAAAATCTAAAATTGCACAGCTCTTTTGCCAAGAGTTGCTTAAACCTGTCTTCATGTTAGCAGGAAGGAAATGAGTTGGAGGCAAAAAGCTAAAGGCCTGTCAGGTTTCCAGTAATATTATCTCAACCCGGCTCGGCACCTGTGGCTCAATCGGCTAAGGCGCCAGCCACGTACACCTAAGGTAGCGGGTTTGAATCCCCAGCCCGGGCCCACCAAACAACAATGATGGCTGCAACCAAAAAATGGCCGGGCGTTGTGGCAGGCGCCTGTGGTCCCAGCTACTTGGGAGGCGGAGGCAGGAGGCTCGCTTGAGCCCAGGAGTTGGAGGTTGCTATGAGCTGTGATGCCATGGCACTCTGCCCAGGGGGATAGCTTGAGGCTCTGTCTCAAAAAAAAAAAAAAAAAAAAAATTAATCTAAAGAAAAAGTAACCCATGTTTTTGAATACGTATTTTTCCTAAAACCTTTTTGTGTTTTTATCTTAATGAGTTTCCTGTACGTATACTTTTTTTACATGTAAATAAACTTTGTACTAAGTAAATTTTATTGTTTGTTATTTTTAAACATTCTTTTCCTCATATAATGGCATAATGATATATGCCATTACATGAATTAAATCTGAATACACATTGTTTTTAAGACAATGTTTATATAGCATGATGTTGCTCTATACACCTTTCATCAAGTATAGGTAGCATACTATTCAAATAATTTAGTTACAATTGAGAATTGTTGGGCGGCACCTGTGGCTCAGTGAGTAGCATGCCAGCCCTATATACTGAGGGTGGTGGGTTCAAACCCAGCCCCGGCCGAACTGTAACAAAAAAATAGTTGGGTGTTGTGGCGGGTGCCTGTAGTCCCAACTGCTTGGGAGGCTGAGGCGGGAGAATCACCTAAGCCCAGGAGCTGGAGGTTGCTGTGAGCTGTGATGTTACGGCACTCTACCAAGGGCAAGAAAGTGAGACTCTGTCTCTTAAAAAAAAAAAAAAATTGAGAATTGTTATTTAACAAATTTTTAATATTTAATATATTAATTGAGGCAAACAAATTACTCTTTAAAAGTGTAAATTTATTACTGTGACCTACATCCACACATAAATGAAAACTCAGAAAAAAATATAGTAATGTTATCCTAAATGATAGACATAACATAGTACTTCCAACTTCAGAGAAACATATTAAAGCATCATACATGTAAATGAACATTGATTATTACTAAATATTACTTACTTTATGTTAAACATTTAGACCACCTTAAAATTTTGGGTGAGTAGTCATGGTGACTCATACCTGTAATCTAGCACTCTGGGAGACCTAGACAGGTGAATTGCTTGAGCTCAGGCATTTGAGACCAACTTGAATAAGAGCAAAACCCTTCTCTACAAAAAAAAAAATAGGAAAATTAGCAAGGCAGTATGGTAGGCGCTTGTAGTCCCAGCCACTGGGAAGCTTGAGGCATGAGGATCTCTTGAGCTAAAGAGTTCAAGTTTACTGTGAGTTTTTTTTTTCTTTTTAGACAGAGTGTCACTTTGTCATCCTCAGTGACATAGCTGATGACATAGCTGGTGTCATAGCTCAAAGCAACCTCAAACTCTTGGGCTCAAGCAAATCTCTTGCCTCAGCCTCTCAAGTAGCTGGGACTATAGGCACCCATACACACGCACAATACCTCGGTATTTTTAGAGACGAGGTCTTACTAGTCTGGAACCTGTGAGCTCAGGCAATCCATCACCTCGGCCTCCCAGAGTACTAGGATTACAGGCATGAGCCACCACTGGCCTCAACTATATATTTTTTTTCCTTCAGTTTTTGGCTGAGGTGGGTTTGAATCTACCACCTCCGCTTTATGGGGCCAGCGCCACGAGTGCCGCCCTCTTTTTCTGTTTTTTTTTTTTTTTTGAGATAGAATCTCACTTTGTCACCCTTAGCAGAGTGCCATGGTGTCATAGTTCACAGCAACCTCAAACTCTTGGGCTCAAGCTATTCTCTTGCCTTGGCCTCCTGAATAGCTGCGACTACAGGCACCTGCCACAACACCCAGCTATTTTATAGAGAGGAGGTCTTGCTCTGGCTTAGGCTGGCCTGGAACCTCTAAGTTCAGTCAATTCACTCATATTGGCCTCCTAGAGTGCTAGGATTACAGGTGTGAGCCATGACACCTGCTCCCTATTTATATTTTTTAAAAAAACTTTTACAAGGGGGCCAGTGAGCTGATTCATAACTGCAATCCTAGGACTCTGGGAGGCTGAGGCAGGGAGATTGCTTGAGTTCAGGAGTTCAATACCAGCCTATGCAAGAGTAAGAATCTGTCTCTACTAAAAAGAAAAATAGAAAAACTAGCCAGGTGTCATGGAGGGCGCCTGTGATGCCACGACACTCTACCCAGGGCAACAACTGCTTGAGGCTCTGTCTCAAAAAAATAAAATAGGGCAGCACCTGTGGCTCAAAGGAGTTAGGGCGCCAGCCCCATATGCTAGAAGTGGTGGGTTCAAACCCAGCCCCGGCCAAAAACTGCAAAAAAATTAAAAAATAATAAAATAAAATGGTGGATTTTATATTATATGAATTATACCTCAATTTTCTTAAATTTTCTTTTCTTGTTGATTCTTATTAGTATATAGAAATGCAATTAATATTTGATTATTGAACTTGTATCCTATAAATTCAAATTATCAATTCTATGGTTCGACTGTGTCCCCCCAACAGCATATGTTAGAAACTTAATCTCCAATGAAAACAGTGTTGGGAGGTGGGGTCTGATGAGAGGTGACTAGTCCTTAAGGGTGGAGCCTTCATAAATTGATTAACGTCAGGGCCTTACTAGGGTCGCTTACACTAGTAATCTCAGCACTTTGGAGGCCTAGGTGAGTGGATTGCTTGAGCTACTTGAGCTCAGGAGTTCAAGACCAACCTGAGCAAGAGGAAGACCTTGTCTCTAAAAATAGCTGGGTATTGTGGAGGGTACCTGTAGTTCTGGCTACTTAGGAGGCTGAGGCAAGAGGACTGCTTGAACCCAAGAGTTTGAGGTTGCTGTGAGCTGTGATGCCACAGCCCTCTACTGAGGGTGCCAAAGTGAGACGCTGTCTCAAAAAAGAAAAAGAAAGAAGGCAGGAAAGAGAGAACGAAAGAGAGAGAGAGAAAGGAAGAAAAAAAAGAAGGAAAGAGAGGAAAGAGAAGAGAAGGGGAAAGGGGAAGGGAAGAAAGAAAAGAAAGAAAGAGGCTTGGCACCTGTAGCTCAAGTGGCTAAGGTGCCAGCCACATACACCAGAGCTGGCAGATACAAATCCAGCCCCTGGGGCCTGCCAAACAACAATGACCACTTCAACCAAAAAATAGCTGGGTGTTGTGGTGGGCACCTGAAGTCCCAGCTACTTGGGAGACTGAGGCAAGAGAATTGCTTTGTGATGCCATGGCACTCTACCCAGGGCGACAGCTTGAGGCTCTGTTTCAAAAAAAAAAGAATAGATTAATATCCTTATCATAGAAGTATGTTACTTATGACAGATAAAAGTTTAAGTTTAGGCTTGGCGCCTGTGACTCAATCGGCTAAGGCGCCAGCCACGTACACCTAAGGTGGCGGGTTCATATCCCCAACCTGGTCCTGCCAAACAACAATGATGGCTGCAACCAAAATAAATGGTCAGGCGTTGTGGCGGGCGCCTGTGGTCCCAGCTACTTGGGAGGCGGAGGCAGGAGACTTGCTTGAGCCCAGGAGTTGGAGGTTGCTATGAGCTTTGATGCCATGGCACTCTACCCAGGGGGATAGCTTGAGGCTCCGTCTCAAGAAAAAAAAAAAGTTTAATTCTTTTGTTCTCTTGCTTTCACTCTTTGCCTTCTGATGTGGGATGGCATAGCAAGAAAGCCCTCACTGGATGCCACCCTCTCCATTTTGAACTTTCCAGGCACCAGAAACATGAGCCGAAGAAATTTCTTTTCTTTTCTTTTCTTTCTTTTTTTCTTTTTTTGAGACAGAGCCTCAAGCTGTCCCCCTAGGTAGAGTGCCATGGCATCACAGCTCATAGCAACCTCCAACTCCTGGGCTCCTGCCTCCGCCTCCCAAGTAGCTGGGACCACAGGTGCCCGCCACAACACCTGGCTGTTTTTTGGTTGCAGCCGTCATTGTTTTGGCGAGCCCAGGCTGGATTCAAACCCACCACCTTAGGTGTATGTGGCTGGCGCCTTAACCACTTGAGCCACAGGCGCTGAGCCCGAAGAAATTTCTATTCTCAAATATTTTGTATTACAGCAGAGAACAAAGAAAATTGGTACCAGAAAAGTGGGGTGTTGTTATAATGAAAAACCAAAAATGTGGAAGCAACTTTGGAGCTGGATAATGAGTAAAGCCTGAAGAATTTGGAGGAGCAGGCTAAGAAAAGCCTGTGTTACCATGAACACAGCATTAAGAGTAATTCTGGTGAGGGCTCACAAGACGATGGCTGCTGGAAAAACCTGAAACTTCCTGACAATATTTTAAGTGTTTGTGACATGAGCACTAGTGGAAATGTGGACAGTAAAAGACTATTTTCTTTTTTTTTTGAGACAGAGTCTCACTTTGTTGCCCTGGGTTAAGTGCCATAGCATCACAGCTCACAGCACCCTCCAGCTCCTGTGATTAGGCGATCTCTTACCTCAGCCTCCGAGTAGCTGAGACTACAGGCGCCTGCCACAATGCCTGGCTATTTTTGTTGTTGTTGTTGTTGCAGTTTGGCCAAGGCCAGGTTTGAACCTCCCACCCTCAGTATATGGGGCTGGCGCCCTACTTACTGAGTGACAGGTGCCGCCCTAAAAGACTATTTTCATGAGGTCCCAGACCAATATGAGAAACACAGATTTGGATATTCTTCTTATCCAAATTTGCCATTTGCCGTTCTTCTTATAAAATGGCAAAGAATTTGGTTAAATTATGCTGATGTCAGAGGGCTTTTTGAAAGGTATATCTTAAGAGCAATAAATTAAGATATCTGGCTGAAGAAGTAAGTAAGCAGCAAAGGATTGAGAGAGCTATATGGCTTTTGTTGGTTTCTTTTGTTTTTGTTTTTTTTATTTTGTATTTTTTAGAGACAGAGTCTTACTTTGTTGCCCTTGGTAGAGTGCCATAGCATCACAGCTCACAGCAATCTCAAACTCTTGGGCTCAAGTAATTGACCTTGAGAAACTCAAACTCAAACTCTTGCCTCAGCCTCCCAAATAGCTGGGGCTACAGGTGACTGCCACAATCCTTGGCCAGTTTTTCTGTTTTTAATAGAGATAGGAGGTCTCGCTCTTGCTCAGGCTGGTCTTGAACTCCTGGGTTCAGGCAATCCACCTGCCTCAGCCTCTCAAAGTGCTAGAATTACAGGTGTGAGCCACCATGCCCAGTCTAAACACAGATAGTCTTTTTTTTTTTTTTTTTGTGGAGACAGAGCCTCAAGCTGTTGCCCTGGGTAGAGTGCCGCGGCATCTCAGCGCACAGCAACCTCTAACTCCTGGGCTCAAGAGAGTCCCCTGCCTCCACCTCCCAAGTAGTTGGGACTACAGGCGCCCGCCACAACGCCTGGCTATTTTTTTTTTTTTTTTTTTGGTTGCAGCTGTCATTGTTCGGAGGCCCAGGCTGGATTCAAACCCACCAGCTCAGTTGTATGTGGCTGGCGCCTTAGCCGCTTGAGCCACAGGCGTGGAGCCGACACAGATAGTCTTAATAGGCAGGTTATTCCAAGTGCTTAAAATTTATAGCCCTGGAACCAGGCAAGAGCCAAACTTTCCTTTACAATACACAGGGTTTGAAAAACCCAGACCGGCTGAGTTAATCCTATACTCCACACATCCACTGAATAAAACAAGAATTCATGAGTGCACATTTCATATAAATAAATAAAGAAATAATAAGGAACAGTTCCTTCTTACAGAAGAATGATAACTAATGATTGCAGAAAGAATTGATAGTGTGAAAAGAACCACTAGAGTCATCCCTCCATATCTATAGTTTACTCAGCCATTAATTCAAAACATTTTAGATCAAAAATAGTAAAAAGGGCTCGGCGCCTGCGGCTCAAGTGGCTAAGGCACCAGCCACGAATACCCAAGGTGGCGGGTTCAAATGCAGCCCAGGCCTGCCAAAACAACAATGACAGCTGCAACCAAAAAACAGCCGGGCATTGTGGCGGGCGCCTGTGGTCCCAGCTACTTGGGAGGTTGAGGCAGGAGGCTTGCTTGAGCCCAGGAGTTGAAGGTTGCTGTGAGCTGTGATGCCACAGCACTCTACCCAGGGGGACAGCTTGAGGCTCATGTCTCAAAAAAAACGTAAAAAGAAAAAAAAAAGAATACTTAAAAAACAAAATAACACTTCAACAATAAAAAAATACAAAAAGTGCACTATACCAAATATTTACATAACATTTACATGGTGATAGATCTCATAAGTAATCTAGATATGATTTAAAGACTATGGGGAGGGCAGTGCCTGTGGCTCAGTGAGCAGGGCGCTGGCCCCATATACTGAGCGTGGAGGGTTCAAACCCAGCCCCAGCAAAACTGCAACAAGAAAATAGCCGGGCGTTGCAGCGGGTGCCTGTAGTCCCAGCTACTCGGGAGGCTGAGGCAAGAGAATCCCCTAAGCCTAAGACCTAGAGGTTGCTGTGAGCTGTGATGCCACAGCACTCTACCCAGGATGACAAAGTGAGATTCCGTCTCTTAAAAAAAAAAAAAGACTAGGGGGAAATGCATGTAGGTTATATGTAAATACTATGCTATTTTATATAAGGGACATCAGCATGCAAGGATTTGGTATCTTCTGGGAGCCCTGGAATCAATCCCTCACAGTTATAGAGGGCTGACTTTATTTGATAACAATAATTATTGCTTCAGTCAAATAGCATTACTGGATGAGGTAATGAGTTAACTGGTGGTCCCCAAAGAGATGTGTTCATACTCTAATCTTCAGAACATACGTATGTTACCTTATTTGGAAAAAGGATCTTTGCAGGAGTGGCGCCTGTGGCTCAAGGAGTAGGGTGCCAGCCTCATATACTGGGTGCAGCAGGTTCAAGCCCAGCCCCACCCAAGGAAACTGCAAAACAAACAAACAAAAGGATCTTTGCAGACGTAATTAAATTAAGGATCTTTTTTTTTTTTTTTTTTTGAGAAAGAGCCTCAAGCTATCCCCCTGGGTAGAGTGACATGGCATCACAGCTCACAGGAACCTCTAACTCCTGGGCTCAAGCGAGTCTCTTGCATCTGCCTCCCAAGTAGCTGTGACCACAGGTGCCCGCCACAACACCCGGCTATTTTTTGGTTGCAGCCATCATTGTTTTGGCGGCCCGGGCTGGATTCGAACCCGCCACCTTAGGTGTATGTGGCTGGCGCCTTAGCCACTTGAGCCACAGGCGCCAAGCCTAAATTAAGGATCTTGAGATGAGATCATCCTGAATTACCTGGGTAAGTTCATAAACCCAATGACAAGTGTTATTTATTTATTTATATTTATTGTTGTGACAGAGTCTCACTCTCTTGCCCTGGCATCCTTATACTTCACAGCAACCTCAAACTCCTGGGCTCAAGAGATTTTCTTGCCTCAGCCTCTCCAGTAGCTGAGACTACAGACATGTGCCATATTGCCTGGCTAATTTTTCTATTTTATTTATTTTTTTTTGAGACAGAGCTCAAGCTGTCACCCTGGGTAGAGAGCTATGGCATCACTACTCACAGCAACATCCAAATCCTGGGCTTAAGTGATTCTCTTGCCTCGGCCTTCCAAGTAGCTGGGACTACAGGAGCCTGCCACAACGCCCGCCTATATTTTGGTTGCAGCCCTCATTGTTGCCTGGGCTGGAATCAAACCCGCCAGCTCAGGTGCATGTGGCTGGCGCCTTAGCTGTTTGAGCCACAGGTGCTGAGCCAATTTTTCTGTTTTTAGTAGAGATGGGATCTTGTTCTTGCCCTGTCTGGTCTTGAACTCCTGAACTGAAGCAATCCACCCACCTTTGCCTCCCAGAGTTCTAGGATTACAGGTGTGAGCCACTGCTGTGGCCAGCCTGGCAAGGTCTTTATAAAAGACAGAAGAGAAGGCCAGGCATGCTGGCTCATAATCCTAGCACTCTGGGAGGCCGAAATGGGTGGTTTGCCTGAGCTCACAACTTCAAAACCAGCCTGAGCCAGAGTAATACCTCATCTCTAAAAATAGCCAGGCATTGTGGCAGGCGCCTATAGTTCCAGCTACTTGGGAGGCCAAGGTAAGAAGATCGCTTGAGCCCAAGAGTTTGAAGTTTCTATGAGCTGTGAGCACTCTACGAAGGGCAACAAGGTGAGACTCTGTCTCAAAAAAAAAAAGACGAGAAGACAGATTTGAAGAGGAGAAGGAAATGTGAAGACAGAAGCAGTGATTGGAGTGATGTGGCCACAAGCCAAGCCATGCCACTAGACGATGGAAAGGCAGGGAAAGTTTTTCCCCCAGATTCTCAGAGGGAGTGTGTCCCTGCTAAATAACTTCCTGATTTCAGATTTTTAGGCCCCAGAACTGTGAGACACTATATTGTGCTATTTTAAGCCACCTTGTTTATAGTAATTTTGCAGCAGCCATAGGAAACTAACACCGATGCTAAAATCAGATCAGAAAGAACACCGCCTCCAGAATTTATACCATTTTAAAGCATCCACAACACACTTAACTAATTACAAAGGAAAATGCGGTAACTCTTTAGTGGAGAAAACTTGCTCCTTATATTGGTGTTGTAGTCAAGAACATTGATTTGAACCCAGGGGTTGTGTTTCATACCTGTAATCCTAGCACTTTCAGAGGTCCAGGCAGGTGAATTGCCTGAGCTCAGGAGTTCAAGACCAGACTGAGCAAGAGCCAGACCCCCATCTCTAAAAATAGCCAAGCATTGTAGAGGGAGGATATAGTCCCACCTACGTGGAGAGGCTAAGGCAAAAAGATCATTTGAGCCCAAGAGTTCAAGGTTGCTGTGAGCTATGATGCCACAGCACTCTACCAAGGGCAACAAAGTGAGATTCTGTCCCAATAAATAAAATAAATAAATAGGCTCAGCACCTGTGGCTCAAGTGGCTAAGGCGCCAACCATATATACTGGGCTGGCAGGTTCGAATCCAGCCCGGGCTCACCAAACAACAATGACAGCTGCAACCAAAAAATAGCCAGGTGTTGTGGCAGGCGCCTGTGGTCCTAGCTACTTGGGAGGCAGAGGCAGGAGACTTGCTTGAGCCCAGGAGTTGGAGGTTGCTGTGAGCTATGATGCCACAGCACTCTATCCAGGGTGACAGCTTGAGGCTCTGTGTCAAAAAAAATAATAATAAAATAAATAAATAAAATAACAATAAACCTTGCTTCTTCCAGACCCTTGATTAGCTAAGCCATTCATCAATGCCTAGGACTTTCTTCATATCCATAGCTCAGACCCACTCCCTTTCCATACAAAACTGATAATCAAGTATACTGCTTTTTTTTTTTTTTTAATATAGGGTCTCACTGTGGTGCCTAGGCTAGAGTGCAGTGGCATGATCATAACTCAACCTAAAACTCCTGGGCCCAAGCAATCCTCCCACCTCAGCTTCCTGTGTAGCTGGGACTAAAGGTACACACCACAATGTCTGGCTGATTTTCCTTTTTTTTTTTTGAAGATGGGGTCTCACTATGTTGCTCAAGCTGGTCTTGAACTCCTGACCTCAAGGGATCTTCCCACCTCAGCCTCCCAAAGTGCTAGGATTATAGGCATGAATCACTGCACCTGACCTCAAGTATATTTCTTGAAACTCTGCTTACTGGGAGGATTTTGACTTTCAGGGATACCCTCAAGTAAAGCTGTGGCTTCCAAAGAAGCAGGTTTACACTTAGCTCTCCTGATTCCATTGCTAGCTCCCTGGGGCTTATAGCAAGCAACAAAGGCAGGAATCAAAGATGACTGATAGGGTTAAGCCTTTGCCACAGAGAAAATGAAAGTGGGACTTCATTTCTAATGTTTTATGTTTTTGTTTGTTTGTTTGTTTGTGTTTTTGGTTGGGGCTGGGTTTGAACCCACCACCTCCGGCATATGGGTCCAGCACCCCACTCCTTTGAGCCACAGGTGCCGCTCCCATTTCTAATGTTTTAGTTTGATCTCTGATGTTGGCCTAAGAGATGGAAAGCAAAGCTATCCTGGCAAACACAGGACTTCAATGCCAGAAGAGAAAGGAAAAATTGAAAATTAAGCCCCCCTCCACTATTCAACCGACTTCTCACAAACATACCCCTGATCATTTCAATGGAGCCACAAGCTGGATCTTCTTTTATCTTTCTACTTAATGAATGGAATGGTCTATTTGTAACAGAGGAATTACATGGGCTAACTCATTACATTTCTGGTCAGGCAACCTCAAATTCTGTATTTCCCAACATGCTAATTGAGAAGGGACACTAAGGAAGGGGCTTCTAAGGGTATGGGAAGAAAATCTGGTCTGCTGGACCAGGAGAGCCCATAAGAATAGGAGGATGGGCAACAATGATAACTGCAACCAAAAAATAGCCGAGTGTTGTGGTGGGTGCCTATAGTCCCAGCTACTTGGGAGGTTGAGGCAAGAGAATCACTTGAGCCCAAGAATTTGAGGTTGCTGTGAGCTGTGATGCCAGGGTATTCTGGGAAGGGCGACATAGTTAGACTCTGTCCCAAAAATAAATAAATTAATAAAGAAAAAGAATGGGGGTATGAAGGAAAGTAGATAACCGATGGTGAAAAGAAAGAGACAATCAATGATCAATAGAAAAGAGCAATACCGGCTCCGCGCCTGTGGCTCAATCGGCTAAGGCGCCAGCCACGTACACCTAAGGTGGCGGGTTCAAATCCCCAGCCCGGACCTGCCAAACAACAATGATGGCTGCAACCAAAAAAAAAAAAAAAAAAAAATGGCCGGGCGTTGTGGCGGGCGCCTGTGGTCCCACCTACTTGGGAGGCCAAGGCAGGAGACTCGCTTGAGCCCAGGAGTTGGAGGTTGCTATGAGCTGTGATGCCACGGCACTCTACCCAGGGGGATAGCTTGAGGCTCCGTCTCAAAAAAAAAAAAAAAGAAAAAAAAGAAAAGAGCAATACCCTGAGGCACAGAGCAGCCAATGAAAGACTTGTAGTCAATTACAAATCAGAGAGCATTTATACCCCTGCAGACCTTTTCTCCTCTGAGAGGGATCCACTTCCAACTCTCTTTGCAAGCCTCTTAACTTTCTCTTTGCTCTTAACAAATAAAAATCTCTCTTTGTTACCCTGAAACTTGTGTAGGTTACTTTTACTTTCTATCCACACTGCTTGCATCAGTCTAGTTTAATTTCAAGTTTTCACTCATTTTTGCTGTTTTTTGAGGCAGAGTCTCAGAGGGCAGTGGTGTCAAAGCTCATAGCAACCTCAAACTCTTGGGCTTAAGCGATTCTCTTGCCTCTGTCTCCCAGGTAGCTGGGACTACAGGTGCTTACCATAATGGCCAACTATTTTTTGGTTGCAGGTAACATTGTTCAGCAGACTCAGGCTGGGCTCGAACCTGGCAGCCTTGTATGTGGCTGGCCCCCTGCTCACTGAGCTATGGGTACTGCCTCATTCACTTTTTGCTTTTAATTACTGCCATGACTTGGTTGAATTTTCTAGGTCAGGCAAGTAATCGAATTAGGTCAACTGTGTTTGGGGAGTCGAGACCCCAGACCCCCAACACTAATGAACAAGGCTACCTCAGTGGAGATGAAGTTTCATTGTTCTCTCCTTCAACTATTTCTTCCCATTGTCTTAAAGCAAGGACATAGGGTCTTGCTTTTGCTCAGGCTGGTCTCAAACTCCTGATCTCTCAAGCAATCCTTCCTCCTTGGCCTCCCAGAGTGCCAGGATTATAAATGTGAGCCCATGTGCATATTCTGGCCTCATATGTACATTCTTTTTTTTTTTTTTTATTAAATGATAGCTGTGTATATTAATGCAATCATGGGGTACAGTGTGATGTTTTCATATATTCATATGTATATTCTAAGGCATCACTAACTCCAGACAATAAACCCAATAAGAAGTAGGAGATGAAAGTGAGGGAAGAAGAAAGACTTCTTAAATGTAGGATTTACTTTAAGTCACCTTACATCCATACTCTGTGCTTTTGATTTAATTAATTTTCAAGCATTGCTCCCTAATTTTAGGACTGAGTCAAAAATAGTGTTTTTTAGAAAGGAATAGCCACTTCTGAATGGATTTTTTTTTTTTTTTTTTGAGACAGGAGCCTCAAGCTCTCCCCCTGGGTAGAGTGCCGTAGCATCACAGCTCACAGCAACTTCCAACTCCTGGGCTCAAGCGAGTCTCCTGCCTCCGCCTCCCAAGTAGCTGGGACCACAAGTGCCCGCCACAACGCCCGGCTATTTTTTGGTTGCATCCGTCATTGTTGTTTGGTGGGCCCGTGCTGGATTCAAACCCACCTGCCACCTTGGGTGTATGTGGCTGGCGCCTTAGGCAGTTGAGCCACAGGTGCCAAGCCTGAATGGATATTTTTAAAGTAGCACATGTAGCTGGACATGGTGGCTCATAATCCCAGGACTTTGGGAGGCTGAGGTGGGAAGATTGCTTGAGGCCAGGAGTTTAAGACCAGCCTGAACAATATAGCAAGATTCATTTCTACAAAAAAAAAAAAAAAAATTAGATTAAAAATTAGCCACATAAGATGGTGCTCACCTGTACTCCCAGCTACTCAGAAGGCTGAGGCAGGAGCATTTCTCTCTCTCTCTCTCTTTTTTTTTAAGACAGAGTCTCACTACATCACCCTCGGTAGAGTGCCATGGCGTCACAGCTCAGAGCAACCTCAAACTCTCGGGCTTAAGCAATTCTCTTGTCTTAGCCTCTTAAGTAGCTGGGGATTACAGGCACCTATCACAACCCACAGCTATATTTTTGTTGCAGTTATCATTGTTGTTTAGCTGGCCCGTCAGGTTCAAACCCACCAGCCTTGGTGCATGTGGCCAGCGCCACAATCACTGTGCTATGTGTGCCAAGCCAAAGGCAGGAACATCTCTTGAGCCCAGGAGTTATGATTGTGTCACTGTCTCTGCATACCAGCCTCGGTGACAGAACGAGACCCTATCTCTAAAATAACTAAATAAATATAAGTGGTATCTACATTTATTCATTCAATAAACATGTATTTAGAGCCTAACATAGTATCAGGCATAACACTAAGTGCTAAGGATACAAGTATGAATTAAATATAACCCTGATCTATGACGGAGAAACAGATACACAATTGTAATGCAATATAAAGTCAAATACAGTAGAACCTCTTTTAGTTGACTACCCAAGAGACTGTAACTGGTGAAATCCAGAAATGGTCAACATAAGGAATTTTGTAGTTTATACAGTTTGCAGTCTATGAAAATTAGGTCAATTTAAGGAAGTGATCAAGTAGGGAGATTCTACTATATATAGAAATAAAGTACCAGAGGACAATTGAAAAGGAAGCAATTGATTGTACCTTGGGGAGTTGGGAAAATGTTACAGGAGATGTTTTATTTGGATCTTAAAGGATGAGTAGTAGTTCCACAAGCAAAGAATGCAGTGGATATTTTTCTTTAAAAGAAGAACAGTATTCATTCTAGACTTTTGATACTGCCTAAATCAGACTGAAGCAGCTAGGCTGAAAATTAATTACCGATGGCTCACACCTGTAATCCCAAGAACTCTGGGAGGCCGAGGTGGGTTGGTCGCCTGGGTTCATAAGTTTAAAACCTGCCTGACCTAGTATAAGACCCCCCTCTCTAAAAATAGCCGGGCATTGTGGTGGGCACCTGTAGCCCTAGCTACTCAAGAGGCTGAGATAAGAGAATCTCTTGAGCCCAAGAGTCTGAGGCTTCTGTGAGCTACGACATCATGGCACTCTACCCAGGGTAACAAAGTGAGACTCTTGTCTCAACAAAACAAAAAGAGATATTAGCAGAATTGGGAATTTAGTTTTAGCTGAGAAGAGGACATTCTTTTTTTATTTTTTTATTTTTGAGACAGAGCCTTAAGCTGTCCCCCTGGGTAGAGTGCCATGGCATTAAAGCTCACAGCAACCTCCAACTCCTGGGCTTAAGCGAGTCTCCTGCCTCCACCTCCCAAGTAGCTGAGACCATAGGCGTCCACCACAACACCCGGCTATCTTTTGGTTGCAGCCGTCATTGTTGTTTGGCAGCCGGGGCTGGATTCGAACCCGCCACTTTAGGTATATGTGGCTGGCGCCTTAGCTGCTCGAGCCACAGGCCCCAAGCCAAGAAAAGGACATTCTTTAGATAGTTTCATCAATTGTACAAAATTTTAAAAATATTTATTTACATATATCAAGACACATTATACCCCATAAATGTATGCAATTATTTTTTGTCAACAAAAATAATATTGATAAAAAAGATTTAATCATGTTATTTGTAGACATGTTTTAACATTTGGAAATACTTGTTCTTGTATTGATTTAGGGCAAACTAAGGAAATTTCACTTAACAGCAAAGGAATATATGACAACACAGTAATATTATTGAAAATTACTCACTAAAATTGTCCTTCAATATCTTTTCTGATTTATGTGACAGAAACAAACTACCTAACGCTATGAAGGATTATAAAGGTTTTATTGCCACTTGTTTGGTATTGCCTGCATAGCTCACTTTGAGTACCAGTTTTGAGTATCTCAAACTAAATGCCATAAAACAGCATGGCATTCTATTTCCTACACTTTTCACAGACAAAATTTCAGTGTGCACAAAAAGTATTTATAAATATGATAACTAGTTGTGAATTTTTTTTTGTTTTATTTAGATTCTAGATTTCCAGTCTACAGGAAGAAAAATAAGGGTCATAATGAAGATTTATGTTACTTCTCTGCAGGATCTCAGGCAAATTCCTTCCCCAAAGAAAACCACTTTTCAAAGATATTCTCAGTAAATGCTTTCTGTAATTAACATAAAATTGGCAAAGTCACTAGTGCTTCCACGTTTGAATTCATTTGCAAATAGGGACTACTCACTTTCTTGCTTCTCCACCCCAGGACCAGGCTCCAAGCATCACAGGTGCAGAAAGACTTTCAAAAAGGAATGAATAGGAACAAAAGGATGTAGGCGCCAGGAGGAAAACAGGATCTCCCAGAACAAAATTAATCTCGGAAGGAATAGCAGATCCAACACCAGGTATTATCAAAGTTTAAACTTTTTAAATGGTCATCAGAGATAGTGTATCAAGTTTATTAGGTCTTCCACTATGCTTGTCTTATTTGTTAAGCCTTTATGTTTGGCTTATCTTGAGGGATAGATTTCTGTGCTAAGCACATAAAAGGTGTTAAACCAATATTGATTTTTAAAGGGAGGTTGTAAGTATAAACTTTACTGTTATTTTAACTTTTAATTTATGGCTTACGGACCAAACAATGATTTCTATGACCCTCGAGTTTCACAAGTCATGACGTATTAGAAGATACAACTGATATGCAACTGAAGAACCGCAAATAGTTATTAAATTACTCCACACCAAACAGCTTGGAGATCAGAGATGAAATGGTTAGGTAGAGAGTCCTGCTGAAATTCCAAGTCTCAATAGCGTGCATCGTGAGTTTAAACTCATTGTAATTAAAGTCATCCAGATGGCAGTTGGATTATTCAATAAAGAGGCAGTATTTATCTCAGAAGACTAGAGTGAGAAAATCCCCAGGGTAGGGGAAGGGACAGTTAATAAGAGCCCCTGGGAAAGTCTCTTTCAGAGAGGATTCGAAAATAATACGTTTGAATTTGAATCTCTTTGAATATAGATCTCCGCTAATAGCAGGAAAAGGGTCCTCTAGCCCAGCAAACCTTGGGCAGGACGGGAGTAAACGGAACTATAAAACAGCCTCCTCAGCTGTTTCTGGTTTGGGGCGCAGAGACAGAAATCGCGATGAGGGAAATGATGGAGTCCCTCAAAATAACCCGACGGGTCAAATAACGAGCTCCAGGGAAAGCGTTGACAAGCCACCCCCTACACCTCCGGGGTTTCCGCTCAATTTCGCCTCCCCCGCATGGGGGGCGATCGACAGGCGCGGCCCCTTCCCACGCTGGGCGCGTCGGGAGCGGACAGCTCCCCTCGGAGCTGCAGAGGGCGGGAAGTCCACGTTCCGCAGGCTCTGGCTGGTGGGCACCACCCCCCCGCCCCCAGGTTCCTGGAACCAGCTGGGCCGGGCAGGCCTCGCGCCTCTTCTAGCTGGCGGGTGTTAGCGAGGTAGCCGGTGGCAGCAGAGGCCTCGCGGCCGCCCGCTAAACCAGCGAGCGGATAACGCGGGGCGCCGAGGGGAGGCGGGGCGAGGCCGCGGGGCGGAGGGGGCGGGAGGTGCATCCTGGGAAATCCACCAACATGGGGCTCAGCGGCGGTAGCGCCTGCGACTCCCGGCTGCGGGTGCCGCGGCTTCCCTGACGCGCAGCTGGGGCCTCGCCGCCCGCTGCGGCCCAGGTTTCCGCTGCCGAAAGTCGCCAGCGCTCCCTTCTCCCGCCTGCCCGCCGGGGCCATGTGAGGGGGACGCTCCCTTCGCCGCCGCCGCCTCCTCCTCTTCCTCCCCTGCCCCTCCCTCCCTTCCCGCCCCCCTCACACAGGGCCCTCGAGGAGCCCCCACTGCTGCCCGCCCTTCCTACACAACCCACACGATGGACAGGAACTACGCGACCTCTGGTTTTACCGACCAGCAGCCGCCGCCCGCGCCCCCCGCAGCCCCCGCCGCCGCCAGCACCGCTGCACAGCCCCCTGCCCCCGCCTGGGCCTACGAACCCCGAGCCGTAGCCGCCGCCGCCAACAGCAGCTGCAGCAGCGGCAGCAGCCCCAGCCTCAAGGCCAGGTAGGGAGGGTGGGCGGCGGGGTCGCGGCGGACTAGGAAAGGCCGGGGATGTGTTTGGGGCCTTCGCTCGGATGCAGCGCCGACCAGGGGTCCGGGCCAGGCGGGAAGCCCTGCACTAGTCTTCGCCCTCCTTGGGAGAGGCGACTGATGACTTGTGCGGGGTGGGTGGGGGCGCCCAGTGCGGGATTCGTGCCTGGGGCTCGTCAGATACATCGGGCGAAGGGAGAGCTAGGCAGGAGTCGTGAGGATCCGTCACCTTCCGAGTCCTGGGCTCTCACAGGATGAAGTTTGGGCTCTTTGCTGAACTCAGCATCGCAGAGACCGGGGACTGGCTCCAGGGGGTGCCGAGGAGGGCGCCGGGGAGTTTGGGGCAGTGACAATCTATTGTATTGGAGCCTGGTGGCCGACAATGTGGTTCTGGGGGCCTGGGCGCTGTGAGGGTCGGGGATGCGCGGGGGGAAGGGGCTCAGAGCCGCGTCATTGGCACTGGGGGGCTGGGAGAGCTGGGCTACAGTAGAAACCACGGGCGCGGGGCAGGAGAGGGGTCCCTTCGGGGCTCAAACGCTGCGCTGGGGCTGGGTGACATATGTTTGCAGAGGTGGCCAAGACTAAGTGATAGTTCTCTTCCACGCGTTCAAAGTTGCTCTTGGGTTTCCTCCCCTTTCAACAACAGCAGGAAGTAAGGAATCTTTTTCTTCTGTGCCTTGAGGTGACTAGGACTTGGGAAGAAATGGGGTTTGGAGGGATCAGTGAAGGCCTTAAAGGTTGAAAGAACCGAACCGTGCTTTTCGGCTCTCTCGGTTTCATTATGTGGCGCCGGGTTCAGGAGTTCATCTTTCCTCCAGCATGACCAAGAGAATCTAAAATGTTGACTCCTACTTGATACTTAAGCTCCTGGGAAATGTGTAGTTGTGCCACACTGAAACGGTCCTATTTGAATGATAACTAGAAGGCGTGGTCTGGTTTGGAGGCTCGGCGAGAGGGGTGTTTTAAAGCCACCTCTCCCGAACAATACGCAATCTGGTAGGTGCAGCTTCTGATTACAAGGACCAGGGAATCCTGGGTTGCTAATGACTTCATCCTCAGCTACCAACAGGAAGCTTCGCGGCTTTGTGATCTCATCATATTTCTTCATTATTTTCACGACAGACGTGAACTTTTTTTTACTTATGTATGTTAGTGTTCTAGGTCATCGTGTTTTTTTTTTTTTATAAAAGTTCTACGTTTATGATTTGGAAAATATGTTCAAAGAGTAGCTGGTCTTTGTCTTAAATTGTACCTTCGGATGATTGTGAAAGAATGAGAAAAATTTGCTTCCAGAAAAGAGAAATAAGCTTTTCTTTGAAAATTTTAAGCCCTTTGTTTAACAAAGACCTGGGAATTAAAATAATTAAATAATTAAAATAATGTGATGTGCCAGTTTGCAGCTGAATAATTAAATACTGAAACCTTTTAGAAATAGCCATAATCGAATATTATGTACAAGTAAGCATTTTAAGGACTTTTATGAAAGATATTTGGCATTTCTCCTATTATTTCTTTTTGGTGGTAATTTGACTATCAATTTTCAAATATCTTTTGCATTGAGTATGATAATTTACAAATTAATATTACTTTCTCTTCAGTGAAACAGCAATATTAGATATTTGTGCAGTATTTTTTATGTTTTAAATTAAAAATGTCTTATGAGGTAAATGAAACTGAAATGCTACCTAGTTATTTCTTTTAGCAGAATACTTCTGAGGCAAGAAACTAAAATCTTGTCATATTTTCCAAATGTTATTTATCAGAGTAACAGAATAACTTCCCAAACACATTTGAAAATAGTAAGTAAATTCACTTGGAGCCCATAATCTGAAGGAGATTTATTTTTATTTATTTAAGATTTTGATTCTTAAATGTTATGCCCTCTTACCCCCACACCCTGTTTTTAGTAATTTTTTAAAAACAGAAAATGCAGTTTTATCTCTCCCTCACCAACCTGCTTTGTTTATAACATCTTGTGTTAGGATCGGGCCATCTGCACAGGGCTGCATGCACTTCTTAATTGTACCTCATTTTGTTCCTCAAACTATGCAAATGTTCTCTTTGATTTCTGTTATATCAAAAATACTGAATCTGAATCTGAAACAATACCCTATAAGTCTTTAAATATTTCAGAAGCTTATTTTACATTATGAAATGCTTTTTCATAATTCATTTTATTATTTGAATGTTTTTGTCCTCCTTTATTGCAGTTTCTTCTGAAGATGCAAATGAGTACTAGTCGTGATGTAGTATGGATACTTATTAATAAAGAATTAGCCTGGGGCCACGCCTAGGGCTCAGAGGAGTAGGGTGCCGGCCCCATATGCCAGAAGTGGCGGATTCAAACCCAGCCCCAGCCAAAAAATCTGCAAAAAAAAAAAAAAAAAGAGCCTGTCAGGGTGACGTCTGTGGCTCAGTGGGTAGGCACTGGCCCCATATACTGAGGGTGGTGGGTTCAAACCCTGCCCAGGCCAAACCGCAACAAAAAAAAAGCTGGGCATTGTGGCAGGCGCCTGTAGTCCCAGCTACTGGGGCTAGTGAGGCAAGAAAATTGCCTAAGCCCAGAGTTGGAGGTTGCTTTGAGCTGTGTGCTCTACCAAGGGCGATAAAGTGAGACTGTCTCCACAAAAAAAAAAAAAGAGAATTAGCCTCTCACCTTGTTTCCTGTAACCTATTCAGAATCTGATAGATGGTAATGACATTTAGTTGTTACTGATGTGAGATCTAGCATCAACTTTATGCCTTTCCTTGGGGCCTGAAATGCAGCATTTTCATCAGTTGATGGGAAAATGCACGGTAAACAATTTTTCTTGTTTGAAACAGTACTTTTTTTTTTGGAAACAGAGCCTCAAGTTGTCCCCCTGGGTAGAATGCTTTGGCGTCACAGCTCACAGCAACCTACAACTCCTGGGCTCAAGTGAGTCTCCTGCCTCTGCCTCCCAAGTAGCTGGGACCACAGGCGCCCGCCACAATGCCCAGCTGTTTTTTGGTTGCAACTGTCATTGTTGTTTTGGCAGGCCCGGGCTGGATTTGAACCCGCCACCTTAGGTGTAAGTGGCTGGCACCTTAGCCACCTGAGCCGTAGGCACCAACCCAACAGTACATTTTTTAATACAACACCTCCATCGATTAGTGGGTAGTTGTATTACAACAGTTGAAAAATAAAGATTGGGAAACTCTAGCGTTTTTCCTTAAATAGGGCTTATAGAAAGATTTCTGAATACTTCTAAAATGGTACTTTTTGGGTGCTTGGAAAGTTCAAAATAAGAACTGGTCACATAGATAAAATTCCATTGAAGGCTCGGTGCCTGTGGCTCATGTGGCTAAGGTGCCAGCCATATACACCTGAGCTGGTGATTCAAATCCAGCCTGGGCCCACCAAACAACGACAGCTGCAACCAAAATATAGCCAGGAATTGTGGCGGGTGCCTGTAGTCCCAGCTACTTGGGAGGCTGAGGCAAGAGAATCGCTTGAGCCCAGGAGTTGGAGGTTGCTGTGAGCTGTGATGCCATAGTACTCTACCCAGGGTGACAGCTTGAGGCTCTGTCTTAAAAAACAAACAAACAAACAAACAAAAAACGATTGAAATTTATTTCTAAGTTAGTTTGGGAGCCAAGTGAATGTGTCAGGGCTGAGCATGGTGGCCCATGCCTATAATCTTAGCACTCTGGGAGGCCAAGATGGGTGGAATGCTAGAGCTCATGAGTTCAAGACCACCCTGAACAAGAGAGAGACCCAGTCTCTAAACCAGGCATTGTGGTGGGAGCCTGTAGTCCTGGCTACAAGGGAGACTGCGTCAAGAGGATCACTTGAGCCCAAGAGTTTGAGGTTGCTATGAAGTATGATGCCACAGCACTCTACCCAGGGCAACAAACAAATGTGTCCTTTGCTGATCACCATATTGTTGGAATTATCCTTTCAGGGGTAGTTTGGGTGCCGTAAGTACCTTTGCATGCCCTTGGAAATAAGATGGCATTTCCAAATGGTGTCATCAGAGGTGGTGCCTGTAGCTCAAGCAGACCTTTTTGGAGCACTTAATCATATTTGTACCTACCTCTAACTTTTTTTTTTTTTGAGACAGAGTCTCATTGTGTCACCCTCGGTAGAATGCTGTGGTGTCACAGCTCACAGCGACCTCAAACTCTTGGACTCAAGTGATCCTCTTATCTCAGCCTCCTGAGTAGCTGGGAGTATAGGCACCTGCCACAACGCCTGGCTATTTTTAGAGATGAGGTCTCACTATATCTCTGGCTGGTCTGGAACTCTTGAGCTCAGGTGATCCACCCACCTTGGCCCACAGGCATGAACCACCCTGCCGACCTGACCTTTTTTTTTTCTTCCATTGCCCAGGCTGGAGTGCAGTAGCATCATCGTAGCTCATTGCGACCTCACATTCCTGGGCTCAAGTGATTTTGCCTCAGCCTTCCAAGTATCTAAGACTGCAGGGGCATTCGACTGTGCCCAGCTAATTTTTCTGGTTTTTGTAGCGACTATTCTAGCTCTTGCTAAGGTTGGTCTTGAACTCCGGAGCTCAAGTGATTCTTTTATGTTGGCCTCCCAGAGTGCTGAGATTAAACATGTGAGTCACCATGCCTGGTCAGGAGTGCAGGATTCTTGTCTGTCTTGTTTACATAGCGGAGTTTATATAACTGTAGAAGGCAGTTTAAGCTCTGGAATCAGAATGTTTGGGTTTATATTTCGACTTCACCACTTATAGTGTTATCTTAGATAAGTTTCTTAATTTCACTATGCCTCAGTTTCCTTATGTAAAATGAGGGTACTTCTATTTTTTATTTGTCTCACTTTCTTGCCCTGGTAGAGGGTCCTGGCATCATAGCTCACAGCAACCTCAAATTCTTGGGCTCAAGTGATCCTCTTGCCTCAGCCTCCTGTGTAGCTGGGACTACAAGTGCCATCCACAATGCCTGGCCATTTTTAGAGACGAGGTCTTGCTCTTGCTCAGGCTGGTGTTGAACTTCTAAGTTTAAGCAATCTACCTGTCTCAGCTTCCTAGAGTGCTGTTACAGGCGTGAGCCACCCAACCCAGCCTTAAAATGAGGATATGTTTTAGAAGTCTTGAGAATTAAAGGAGATAATTTAGAAAAGTGTTTAGAATGATGTCCAGCATATAGACTAGCATGTATAAAACACATTGTTGAATGTTAACTTTATTGTCAGCACTTAGAACAATATCTGTCACATAGGGTCATTAAACATTCAGTGAATGAATTAATTATGCATGCTACTATTTCTTTCTTTTTTTGAGAGGTACAAAAATACTCAGGACCTTAGTTCAGGGAATCATGGAAGCATTTGTCAGGTGCATACAAACTGGTCTGAATTATTGTTGATGTTGCATAGTGGAATAAAAGATTAGCACAAAGAAGGGGCTTTCAAGAACAACTGTTCCAAGAGGGAAGAAGTAGAATCAGCTAGCCCAGTCAAGGGCTGGGCCTTGAACAGGCAAAATATTACTTCTTTTTTTTGGGGGGGTGGAAGGAGACAGAGTTTGACTCCGTTATCCTGGGTAGAAGATCATGGCATCATATCTCATAGCAACCTCAAACTCTTGGGCTCAAGTGATTCTTTTACTTCAGCTTACCATGTAACTGGGATTACAGGCAGCCCTCCAGAACACCTGGCGTTTTTTTTCTTTGTATTTTTAGTAGAGACAAGTTCTCCCTCTTGCAGGGAGACTGGTCTAGTAAACTGGTCTTGAACTCATGAACTCAAGCAGCCCACCCACCTTGGCCTCCCAGAGTGCTAGGATAATAGGTGTGAGCTATGGCACCTGTCCTCCAAGTATCACTTTTGCCAGTCTGTTGATCAAAGTAGTCCTAGTCCATTGCAGTCATTACGGGAGGAGAACTATACAAAGATGTGGTTTATTGGGAGCTCATCAGAGTATATTAATATTAGTTTTAGAGGCTTGGCGCCTGTGGCTCAGGCGGCTAAGGCGTCAGCCACATACACCTAAGGTGGCAGGTTCGATGCCCCAGCCCAGGCCGCCAAACAACAACGATGGCTGCAACCAAAAAATGGCCGGGTGTTGTGGCAGGTGCCTGTGGTCCCAGCTACTTGGGAGGCTGAGGCAGGAGACTCGCTTGAGCCCAGGAGTTGGAGGTTGCTATGAGCTGTGATGCCATGGCACTCTACCCAGGGGGATAGCTTAAGGCTCCGTCTCAAAAAAAAAAAAAAGTTGGATGTTCCTTATTATATAGAGGGAAGGGAACCTGGAGCTTTAAGGAAACTTGTAGACTTCCTAGTCACTAAGTATGCCCTTTTGACTGAATCCAAATGTTACATAACAAATCCTTTGAAACCAATATGTAAACAACTGCAGGACCTGCATGAAAGAAAAAAACACAAGTATAGTCTAGCAAGGAGAAGGAGAGAGGCGGACTAGTGGAGGGGTAGGAGGGAATGTGATTGGCAGTATCTCACCTAACGTGCACGACGTGAGGGTGTTCAGCATACCCCCTCCTTACCCCACCCCCCCATGACAGGCTCAACTGTAATTTGAACTTTACCTTAGAAATGAACAGTTGGCCAGGTGTGGTGGCTCATGCCTGTAATCCCAGCACTTGGGAGGCCTAGGCAGGTGGATTGCCTGAGCTCACATGTTTAAGACCAGCCTAACCCAGAGAAAGACCTCATCTCTAAAAATACTCAGGTGTAGTTGGAGGTACCTGTAGTCCCAGCTACTTGGGATGCTGAAGCAAGGAGCCTAAGATTTTGAGGTTGCTATGAGCTATGATGCCATGACACTTTACCAAGGGTAACCAAGTAAGATTCTGTCTCCAAAAAAAAACAAGAAATGAAAAACCTCCTAGTTTCCTATTACATGAAATTAAGACTCAGTTTTACTATTACATGAAATTAAGACTCAGTTTTACTTTTCTCTAAAGTTTCTTTTATGTCCTAACCATGTATGATTCATATCTTGAAAGGCCATACTTATTCAGCAGTCAGAATCAAGTACTGAGTTTTGCTATTTAGTGATGGGATAGACCTTCAATTCATATTATTGAAGGTCTGAACATTTAGATTTGTAATCCTAACGTTCAGTTTTTTGAGTCGTCGTCCAATTGTCCACATACAAATTGCTCAATAATTTAGATAATTTACATTTATATTAGAAAATAAAAATTTGGAAACTAGCTTTTTAAATGAGATTTGACTAAAGTTCTCAGCTAATTTATCTGACTAGTTACCCTGGTAATACAAGAATTATCTGTGATCTAATTAGCTGATAAGCGTTGGGTCCTGTTCTGTAACTATATAACAATACAATTAAATTAAGTGGACATTGTGAAATTAACTGGAAGAAAACTATCTCGTTTCAGTTTAGTATGGATTTTCTTACCATTTTTTTCATTGTGAAGCTAGTATTTCTGGTCCTGTGATATAAGTTGTGTATGTGTATGTATACCATATGAAATGATGTATTTTAAATTGCATGAGTCTGATTTAGCAAAAATTATAAAGATATGACCTCAATTTGTCCTTTTACTAGGAAAATGAAAATCTTTCATTTACTAACTTGATAGCTATAATTCCCTGTGAGTCATTTATTTTACTGATCCTTTGTTATGCTTCTGTAGCTAAACTGTTCAATATGGTAATCAGTAGCTCAATTTGGCTATTAAGCAACTGATAACGTGGCTAGTCTGAATTGAGATGTAACTAACTATAAGGGTAAACATACATTTAATTGAGTTTTGAAGACATGAATAAGTGAATGTAACATATGTCATTAGTAATTTATATACTAATTGCATATTGGAATATCTTAGATATATTGGATTAAATGTTACTAAAATGAATTTTTGATTTGTTTTTACTTTTTATGGGGCTACTAATAAATTACACATGTGGCTCATTTTTTTGTGGTTCTCACTTTTTTTATTGGAAAGCTTGTTCTAGAGGCTGTATTTTATAAGGAAGTCAGATTTAGAAAGATAAATATTCTTCTGTCTCTTTCCATTCCTATGTTTAAAGGTTAGAAAGTATTCCAAAGGTATTTATTTATGTTTCAACAGTTAAATAACATCAATTCTATGCCGTGTAGATGAACGTGTAATGGAAGGTATGTTTGACCATTGTCTGTAGTTAGTGTTGAAATACACTGGCAAAGCATTGGGGAATAAGGAAAATACTTTCATCTAAAACAGATGGTTTGATTTTCTGTGATAAAAGCTGACTTGGAAAATTACTGATAGAAAGATAGTGATCTTTCAACCTGAGAAACAAAATCTTATACCAACAGGATATCACTTGGTCTGTGTTTTTCTTCTTACACAGAATTCTCACTTGTGAAAGAGGGGGTGAAATATTTTACATCATAAGCTCCTAGGACACAAGAAGTTCTTTAAACTCCTTTATGATGCCAGTGAGGAGAATCTTTTTTCCACTTAAAAGTGATTGTCTCTTTTCCCCATCCCACTTTCATTTCCATGTTTGTTTTGTTTTTCCAAAAAGACATATTTAATACCCTGCTTAGGTTTATTTTTTACTTACTAAATAAGGAATAACACTGTTATGTTTTATATTTGGAATTATAAGGTACCTTTCTTTTTTCTTTTATTTTTAATTTAACTCTTTGTTTTACAGATGAGGGCAGAAGTGCAGTTGACCAAGCAGGTGGTGCACAGATTGTAGTTGACCATTTAAGGTCACTGTGCAGTATAACAGATCCCGCCAATGAGAAGCTCTTGACTGTCTTTTGTGGCATGCTGATGAACTATAGCAATGAGAATGGTAAACAAAACTGAAAACTTGCTTTATCTCTGGGGGAAAAATTAAAAATTATCTTTACTATAGTGCAAAACAAAAAATATTTGAAAATTGATAAATGAATTCGTAAGTGAAATATAAAATTATTCAGTGGCCAACATTAAATTACTGTTTCAGAAATACAAAATGATTAATTTACTAAATGGGACTAGTTTTTGAAAGGTTGCCCACGTTAGTACTAAAATAACAACTAAAAAAAACCCCGTCCGGGCTCAGTGGCTCACACTTTGTAACCCTAAACACTCTAGGAAGCCAAGTTGGGAAGATTGCTTGAGCTTAGGAGTTCGAGACCAGCCTGATTAAGAGAGCAAGACCCCCGTCTCTTTAACAGAAAAATTAGCTGGGTGTAGTGGCAGGCACCTATAGTCCCAGATACTGAGGAGTCTGAGGCGGGAGGATTGTTTGAACCCAGTAATTTGAGGTTGCTATGAGCTAGCCTGACACTATGGCACTCTGGCCTGAGCAACAGAGCAAAACTCCCCACTCCCCCTATAAAAAACCAACTCCATGGTATGCTGGTATGGTTTAAGCATTTTTGCTGTTCACATTTTAAAAGTAAACAGTATTAAGATATTTTTACAATAATTATATTAATACCAGGAGTAGTTTGAAAACTTGAACTGTTTGAACACTTTTATATCAATAAAATAGTTTTTAGATACTAGACTTACTTGGAAGAATTTTTTTAAATCCCTTAATAAAATCTGGCTTTAGAAATGTGAACTTCAAAGCAACTGCAGATATCTCATTCTAGAAATTTAATAAATTCTTGTAAATAGTGGTTTCTTTTCTTTGTAAAACATTTTTAGAACCAAGAAATAACTGACATGTCAGAAATTTTCAGATAGCCTATATGGTTGCTAATTAAATTAATATAAATCAGTGATATTAAAGCTTCACAGTACTTTATAAAATCACAAAGTATTATCAGTTTACTATCTTATATAAATCATTGTATGAATCAGACACTCAATTCAGTACATAACAAAATCTTTCTATGGTTTGTTTTATAATAGCATTTTAAGTTACAGTCTTTCAATGGAAACATTTCTATATAAGAACATGGAGTATTATTCTTTTCTTTCACATGCTCTAAAAAAGCATGGTCCTTTTGACATATTATTCCTTGGTTTTACTTTTGGTAATTGTGGGGCCAAAGAAATATTCTCAATAATTCCAAAAAATAAAAGAAAAAAAGATGAACCTTGACAACAAATGGCTACTAACAGACGGCTAGTGGCTACTGCAAATAATGGGGACTGCAGCAAATTACAGACCCCTTGTCCCAGTGAAAGTGGGGAGCCACTACTCTTTTCTAGACAGTCGTTGCTATATGGTAATTTGGCTAAATACTGCCTAATCTTTTTATTTGGGGAAGGAGGAAGGCAAAAATCTAGCTTTTTATGTGATATCTAATATAAATGTTGGATTATTTTTGCTTTTTTTTTTTTTTTAAACAGTGTAGAAGCTAAATGGGAAGTGTCTTCAGGTCTCATCCTGTCCAAGGGCCACCAGTTTTAAACCTCTGGTTTAAAATTATCTGTAATAATAAAAGAGTGTTTAACGATCAGATGACTTACCTGTCAAACTTGAGCTAATAGAGTCAATTTTATTTTTCTTCCCCTCTATGGAATCATCTTTGAAGAAAATAGGAGAAACAGCATAGAGTCTTGGTAATCTAAAAAAATGAACAACTAGTTCCTAAATAATTGAAATTTGACCATAATACACAGGTATCTGCATTGCATTAAGAGATCGTTGTGCCAGGTATGGTACTTTAGATTGCTTGAGGCCAGGAGTTTGAGACCAGCCTGAGCAAAAGTGAGACCCTGTCTCTACAAAAAATTAGAAAAAATTAGCCAGGCATGGTGGTCCATATCTGTAGTCCCAGCTACTTGGGAAGCTGAGGCAGGAGGATTGCTTGCATCTAGGAGTTTGAGGTTGCAGTGAGCTAGCCCAAGTGATAGAATGAGAGACCCTGTCTCAACAAAAAATTTAAAAAAGGAAAAAAAAAACCCGTAATTTAGGATAGAACATTTGAGAAAGTAGGAAAAGTGCAAAATGGAAGAATGTTTTAGACAGGTAAATTAGTCGTGAAGTTATGATAGCAGCTTTGAATATAATAAAATTAATTTTGTTATACATCTAAACTAGTTGTTAGTTCTTTGAGGGAGACGTTCAGAAGTCTGTATAAAAATGAATCAAATGGCAAAATTGTCTTTAAAAGCATCACTAATTCTAGTTCAAACCAGGCAGCGATTGAGCCCTGTTGTAATAATAGATACCACAGTGTGTGGAGAAGTGAACTGAGAATACATTGATCAACAACATGCAGAATGCACAGTCTACATGCATAATAGATGTCTTTTTTAAAAGTAAGCTTTTTTCTAGTGTTCACATATTCCCAGGAAATAACTTAGATATTTTGGGAAGTTATATTAACTTTTCTCGGAGTATTTTTGGACAGTTGGCCTGTTTGTTACATTATTTCAAAAGCTGCAATTTGAATGTAGTTTTCAAAACTTAGGGGTTAAATTAGATATAATCTTTGTGTTTTTAAGGAACAAATGCTAAATTGTCAACTCTCCTCCTCTTTCTTCTGCTTCCTTTTTATTTTGTCTGTCATGACCATCACAGTTTGTGAAGTGATCCTTTTTCTTCTTAATGTGCTTTAACTTAAATGTTATTTGTTTGGCATAATTACTAAGCACTTTTATTGTTGTGTTAATTACTTTTTTCTTGATAATTTGTATTGAAAGACTTAAATATTAGATCTTCTTTACTGACTTTACAGTATTGATCCTGTCCACCTAGATGAGTCAGTGAGATTAAAAAAAAAATAGCTTTTTGATACTCAAGAGGCATTTTTGGGGGTAGAGACGGGGTCTTGCTATATTGCCCAGGCTGGTCACTATCCTCCTGCCTTAGCCTATGAGGCACTTGTTATTAGCACTGATATATGAAGTTTCTTTTTATGTGTATTTTCTATTGAATTTTAGTACACAACTAAACTCTGCCCTTAAACCTAATAATTTAAGCCTTATCCATAGTTAGGGAATTTTCTTTACCTTTGTAGATAAAAAATTTTAAATATTTTTTAAATGTGCAAATAAGGACTGAAAGTGGTCACAGGACTCTAGAAGAGAATACTTTCAAATTGTTCATTAGTCCTAAGAGTAGATTGATACCAGATTGAAATTTAGGATAACTTGATTTGAACGCTTCTGAGTTCATATAGTGAAACTCTGAGCATATCCAATTTCTAAATCTGTTAAACAGGGAATAAAACACGTCTCCTAACCACATACAAGGCATACACTGTAAAAATACTCAGTAAAGACTTTTCTGTACCATTTGATAAAGCTATATATAATTCGATGTTTATCAATTTCAAAAGGTTTGAACCAGCCTTTTAAGCTATGAGCTGAATATATACTCTTTTTTCCCCATTGGTGAAGCAACTGAAACTTTTTATACTCAGACAGGTAAGTGTGGAATACCTGAGTAGTAAAAGTTACATATAAGTGCTTAGTAGAGAAGTGGTATCAATTGTATTATACGTATAAATAAATCATAATAAAATAAAATGTAAAACTTTTTCCAGTAAACTTTCAGATTCATCCTTTTTGGAAAACTATACCTGTTTTTCATGTGTTAGAAAAGCACTTTTTGATTCCGTAGCCTTCCAAAGTAGCCTGAATATTTGATAATTATTGCTATCAAAAAGCATATTGATGATTGATATTCAGTTTGAGAACATATGTCAGACTTCCTATTTTTTTCATTTAGTTACTAATGTTTTAGTTACAAACTGTTAATTGTAGTTATTTTTATCCTATTAGTTTTTTAAATAACTTTTTCCCATTTCCTGTACCTCAAAGAGCTCAAACTGTTAATTATAGTTGTTTTTATCCTATTAGTTTTTTAAGTAACTTTTTTCCAGCTTTTCTTACCCAATGCCAAAACATGGTAGTCGTGACTGAAAATTTTGTTTGGTTATCTAGCTGTTTTCAAATATAACACCATTTTAGCACACAGTAAGAGTTTGGAGAATATTTATTGACTTTTCTGGATACTTAGTATTGTCTAAAATTTTCATTGATAAAATCAGTTCTTGGAAGAGAAATATAATGTTATTGATTTGCATTGTTTTCATTAAATAAGTTAGAAGCATTATAAACTCTCACTATGTTAGTTGACATTTCCTACTTATATGCAGTACATGGCAGCAGCAGATAGGGTGATTGAAAACATGCTAATGGTAAAAACGTACCAGACCTGTACATATCCCATAGCCAGGCGCAGTGGCTCACACCTGTAATCCTCACTCTGGGAGGCCAAGGTAGGTGGGTTGCTTCAATGCAGGAGTTTGAGACCAGGCTGAGCAAGAGCAAGACCCAGTTTCTACTAAAAAACAGAAAAACTAGCCAAGCGTTGTGGTGAGCTGTAGTTCCAGCTATTCAGAAGGCTAAGGCAAGAGTATCACTTGAGCCCAAGAATTTGAGGTTGCTGTGAGATGTCACTGCATGGCACTTTGCCTGGGGCAACAGAGTGAGACTTTGTCACAAGAAAAATAAGAATATCCCATAGGTGATCCACAAACTTGATGAATTTGCATTATTTGCACATTTGAATAGAAGCAAACCAGTAACCTATAGCAAAGTATTAGAGACCATAATAACACCTTGTTGAGGAATATATTGGTGGTCACCATTGCTGTGTTACAGGTAGTCATGATCAATAAATATCTCATGCAAAACTCTGTAAATAAATTTAATTTTTCTCTTAATAGAGTTGTATTAGAGACACAAAATAGAAGGAAGACTGCTACACCTCTTAAAGTTACAACTGATAATAAGCATTAAAATAAGGACTAATTGACTGATTTTACATAAGCTATACTGTAACAGAGAAAAGTAGAGGCAAGAAACATGGCATCAGGAAAGGAAAAACTAGTTCCTTCTAAAATTATTAACATAACATATATACACTGTGGCTTTTTCATCAGCCCTCCATTTTATACAAACGTGGTTTCTACAAATAGAGCTGACTATCTGACTAACTCCCTATTATTAAAAGACTAATTTCTCTTTTTTTTAATGGTTCCTAAAATTTCTCTGGGATACCTTCACGATAATTTTTTTTTTTTAATTTGCTGTGTGGACAGATAATAACTATACTATAATTGAATGGAGGCCATCTATGCAGTTTAGGAAATATAACTCCTGGGGGCATATTATTGAAGTATAACAACTAAATTTAAGTGTTAAGCTCGATACATAAATTCACTTGTTTAAAAAAAGTCCGGTAAGTATTTTCTGTCCTCTAATTTAAAGATTATTTAATTTATAATTAATTTTTAGATCCTACTTTGATTTCAATCAACAGCAACAATTTCACAGTTTATGACTAAAAACTAAAAAGCATTTTGGCCTGAGGCATGTGCTTATCCTTATATTTTTATATTACAATATTCAGATGAGAAAGAACATTTTCTAGATATTAGATATTTGAGAAAATGATTTTTTTTGCATGAGGAACTATTTTTAAAGTTTACTTACTGTGCGTATAAGCTAATTAGTAATTCATATATTTCCTAAATACTAAAGTCTTTTTCCCTAACTCCAAGGGGGAAAAAGTGACAAGAGTTCAAAATTTAAAATTATATCTTTGCAATTCATTGTCTTTTTTCCTTGATGATGGTAATTTTCCATATACTATTTTGAATGTATTTTTCTGTTCATTTTTTCCTCTGTTTAGGAAGACATAGGAGATGTACTTTATTTTGAGACAGAGCCTCAAGCTGTCACCCTGCATAGAGTGCTGTGGCATCGCTGTGGCATCACAGCTCATAGCAACCTCCCAACTCCTGGGCTTAAGCGATTCTCTTGCCTCAGCTTCCCAAGTAGCTGGGACTACAGGTGCCTGCCACAACAGCCGGCTATTTTTGGGTTGTAGTTGTCATTGTTGTTTGGTGGACCCGGGCTGGATTTGAACCCACCAGCTCAAATGTGGCTGGCGCCTTAGCCACTTGAGCTACAGGCACAGAGCCTAGAGATGTACTTTTAATTTCACATCTTTTGAAGTCTTATTTGTCAGATTACTCCAGTGAGTTAAATGAAGTATGCTAAAGACTTTCACTGTGCAGCTGAGAAGTAGTTAGGCTGTTCTAGTCTTCACTATTTTTCTTCACCTTATCACTAACTGTTATACCGTGTACCAAAAGCTTTGTGAATTTTTATTGTTTGTTTAACAGAGTTTTCTAATCAGTTTGAGGAAGCAGGTTATATTCATGAAATTCTGCTACAAATCTTATTTTAAACGTATTATTTTACTGAAGGACAGAGTAGTTATTGGGTTCCTCTTGCTAATTCTGCCTGTTAAATTTGACCAAGTAGACCAGGTTGTCTTCTAGTTATCTTTGTAGACTGTTACTTAATAATGTCTTACTCAGCATAGTGTTTAGTCATAGTATATAAAATGCACATTTTGGTCTAATTTCACCATGGTCAGATATTGGCATTAATATTCAGCTTTGGCCATTATAGAATGAACTTCTGAATCTAAGAATCTGAAATATTTTCTCTCTGAAAAACGAAGTGATTATCATAGGTTTTTTGTCAGTGATTTTTAAGAGGCTTAATACTTCAAATTTGGTTATATTATTACAGGAGTAGTACTTTCCCAGCATTTTCAGCTGAAAGATGATAGTATCAAACATATACACAAATTTTGAGGTTCCAAAAATGACACTAAAGGAGGCATTGAGCTGTTTAGCCTTCTAAGAGCTGAGGCTAGAGCCAGAGGTGAATAGTAGATCTTGGCCAATACCTCTATTTTTGGATGTAATTTAGACAATTTCTCTCCAGAGAGAAACTGAAAATAAAAAAGTATCACATATAAGTTAACTTTTAACTTTTACTTAGTAGTGCCATGTAGTAAAAGCAGAGAATAGAGTGGTTTTTCCTAATAAAAGCTGCTTACACAACAGCTGGTAGTGGTCCTCTTTAACAAAAAAAGAACACTTTTAACTTAACCATTTTCTTTCTGAGATGAAAACAGAGTTTTCTTTAATCAGAGTAGACACATATGGAAATTTCCTTCATAGTGGTTTTCATTATAACAAGAGTTGATCTGTAGCAGATAATTTAACCTGGAGTGCATATGGGGGGGGAATGCCTACTAGAGCATAATCATTCTGGGTGTCATGGATTGAAAACAGTAAATGGGTAGGCCTCTAAAGAACAATTAAATATTTTTCCTCTCTCTCCTGTTTCTTTTGCTTTGGGTTTTTTTGTTGTTGTTGTTGCTACTGCTGTTTTACATTACTCTCACACATGTAGTTTTGTCATTTATCTTTAGAACTTTTACAAAAGGGAAATTTTGCTGTGCAGAGACAATTTTATTTTCAGAACCCAGAAATAACTTTCAAATTCTTTTTTTTTTTACTGTTAACTTCTAGAAAGCAAGAAATGTATAAATGTATTGTTTTAAACCTCCAATATTCTCAATACGAGTCTTTGTTCTTTTGAAAAAAATTTCAATTGTTATTGAAATGTAGAACCTGGAACATAAATTAAAGGAACATAATTAAAGATTAAAGGTAATCTGGGTATAGAACATATATGCATGTTTTGTGTAAAGAAGTCTTTTTAAATTGTTGGTTTGAATTTAATTTGTAACACATAAATATTATATTCTTAACATTAGGCTTAGAACAAAAGTTCTCTGGTTTTCCTTATCAATCAACACAAGACTGTCAGTTATGAAAGGAAGTCCTACTTATATCTGGGCATTTGGGTATATATAAAGGTTTTAACCATTCTTCATCCTCTTGGTGGCTATATTTAGGGGAAAGTAAACACCACATGTAGCCAGTACTAAATTGGAACTAGTAGATTAATACCTACATACTCAACATGAGAAGAAAAACTCAATAAAAAATTCAAGCAGGAGGCGAGAGGAGAGGGCAAAATGGGGTGGGTAAATTCCGCCCAAAGGGTACATTACACAGGTGTATCACACACTGCCTGGGTGTTGGACCTACCTTCTAATTGGACTTTAATCTTACAAATGCGAACTAAGAACTCTAATCATTTGTTACCCCTACATTAATCTTATCTTTAAAAAGTTTCCTTTCCGGCTGGGGGCCTGTGGCTCAATCCACCAGCCACGTACGCCTAGGGTGGTGGGTTCAAATCCCCAGCCCGGGCCCACCAAACAACAATGATGGCTGCAACCAAAAAATGGCCGGGCATTGTGGCGGGCGCCTGTGGTCCCAGCTACTTGAGTGGTGGAGGCAGGAGACTCGCTTGAGCCCAGGAGTTGGAG
>CAUYQV010023728.1:0-11604 GCA_963574575.1 Galagoides demidoff | reverse complement strand
CCCCTTCCCCACCCCCTCCCCATATTCTTGGGCTAGAATTAAGTTGTATCTTTCGTTTGAGAGCTATAGATTAGTTTCATAAAAGGGCTGTGTACATTGGATACTTCTTCCATTCCTGAGATATTGGGGTAGTTGGTGATGTCTTAAAGGAAAGACATCACCTTCCTTTAAGACATCACCAACTACCCCAATGTGGAGTGACTTTTACTTTCTTTCAAATGCCTATTCCATTAATTGTCTATGTCTCTCATCTGGCAGACGGGGTATGCCCCTTGTATAGTTTACCTTTTATGTATGTTCCTCACCTCTCAGACTAGGACCTAATTCAAGGACCTGCCGTCTATCTTGTTGAGATCTCCAATGCCAGTAAAATGCTCTAACACACTGCTTCTCAAACTTGCATGTACTATACAAAGGAAACACCTGTGGATTGTATTCAACTGGAAACTGATGCGGTTGGTCTGAGGTGGGGCCTGAGATTCTGTATGCATGCATTGATTGATTGATTGATTGAGACAGAGTCTCATTCTTGTTGCCCTGGGTAAGAGTGCCATGGCATCATCACAGCTCACAGCAACCTCAAACTCTCAGACTCAGGTGATTCTCTTACCTCAGCCTCCCAAGTAGCTGGGCCTACAGGCACCCGCCATAACACCTGGCTACTTTTTCTACTTTTAGTAGAGACAGGATCTTGCTCTTGCTCAGGTTGATCTCCACTGCTGCCCTCATGCAGTTCTCTCACTTCAGCCTCCCGGAGTGAGGGAATTATAGACATGAGCCACTACACCCAGGGAGATTGTGCGTTTATGACAGATTTCCAGGTGATATGAACCAGCAGCTGGTCCACAGACCACTCACTGAGTGACAAGTCTCTGGCAAACTTTCAGCATATGTTTGTTTCAGAAAAAGGACAAAAGATTTAGATTTTGTTAAATGCTTTATTTTTCTGCAATATGCAAACCATGCTAAGGTGGTACGTCCATTATTCATCTATAGTCACAGCTGCTTGGAAGGCTGATACTGGAGGGATCCCTTAAGCCCAGGAGTTTGAGGCCAGCCTGAGCAACATAGCAAGACCCCCATCTTATGGGTTTTTAAAAATGTTTTTTAAAAAAGGGAAAATTCTGGAAGAGAACCAAGACCTAACAAAACAAAATTTAAACTACTGGTATGTTTGTCTACTTCTCAGAAATAAACAAAATAAACACTGTAAACATTTTTGCCTTAAACTATTGTCTTTATGTATAAAATTAAGACCATATAATAATTACTGTTTTGTAGTATCATCATTTAATTAAAAAATGTTATACTTTCTCTGAAGTCATTAAATATACTTATATGACATGGTTATCAGTAGCTATACAGTGTTTCAGTCTGTAGATTAATTAACCATTTCCTAATATTAACTTTTTTTTCAAATTTTTATGTATAAGGACATTTCAGAAACCAGATTTACGCATAAATGTTTTGCACAAGTTTTATGTTTGTTTGTGTTTAGTTATCTCAGAATTACTTTCTAGAGCTAAAATTGCTAGGTCAGAGGATAAAAGATATTCATTGTTAATTTGTTTTTTCTTGCCCTTTCTAAAACTTCAATAGTCCATTGATAGGCTTTGTCTTAAATGATTCATGGTTTCCTTTGAAAATTATTCTCTCTGAATGTTGGTTCCTGAAGCATATTACTATACAAAGGAGTTACTTAATATTTGGGACACTGATTAACCTGAGGGGATCATACCTGGGTGACGTTGTGGTGAGCAACATTTATCACCTTGACTCACCAGCTCACGCTGCCAGGGTTCTGCTATGGTCTCGTCACATTTGAGACATTATATTGTGCAAACAGCACACAAAACAGCTCAGACAGGAATTTTAATTGAAAATTACTGGCTGTTTGCCAAAACATGAATTTGTCTTTTAAGATTGTTTTCACTCTGCAGAGAATGTTACATTTGTTAAACATACTATATTCTGAGTCATGCCAACCTAAAAGAATGTAAGGAAAGGAAAGCTGGTTAATTGCTTTTTCTGTTAGTGTAAGGAGTAATCAGACTAACAGATCTTGACAGTATGTTCATTTATTGTATTTCAAAAGTCTTTTTATCATGTTTGAGAAGCAGAATTTAATATAGAAAGGATTTTCTTTTTTAAATACCTGAATTACATGAGGCTATATACCGCAGCACTGATTTAAAAATAGGACTTACTTTGATATATGAAATGAAGAAAGAAAAATTCTATGCAAATATTTTGTGAATTTAAATAGCTTCACAAAAGGTAAATAAATCTTTTACAAACTGAGACATTTAGTGCATAAAACGGTGGTTTTATGGTTTTTAAACATTTGTTGTTTGAGTGCCTGCAACAAAAGCTGCTATTAGTTACATATCACTATCATAATTAAAGTATCTGTTAGTATAGATAATTGTATTGCAAGTTAACTCTAAATTTTTAAAACGCTTATGACAGTGTCATTAATTTATTTATTTATTTATTTATTTTTTCCAGTTTTTGGCCAGGGCTGGGTTTGAACCTGCCACCTCCAGCATACAGGGCTAGCACCTTACTCCTTTGAGCCACAGGCGCCGCCCAATATGTTTATTTTTTTTAAACTTCCTATTTTATAGTAAGAATGTGAGGCAGTTTATAAAAATGTATATTTTACATACAGTGTAATAAATTGATACAGTAAATGAGTCTGGGAATGATAAAATGCACGTCATGGAGTCTGTGCTTTTGTCATGGGGGAAGGAGGGAAGGTTGACCATAAAATTCAGCCTCTAGCCTGGAGATGTCCACATAATCAAGTATGACAAAAGTGCCCATGATATAAGCAAATGAGTTGCTCACAAAAAGCCCAACTTTTCCTAATACCTAAGAGGAAATTTCTTTATGGATCTCAAAAGAAGATACCATGTGATCCAACAGTCACTTCTTAAATAACAGTTTCTTAGGCAATTCCTAATAAGAAGCTGATGGCATCACCCCAGTGTGTAATGGTTGTAAGTGAAGTCAATATACAGCCACAGCTGTTGCAATATAGGAAGAAAGTTCTAAAAGAAACAATGTGTTTGCTGTATTCCTTTAAACACGTTTGAGTTAAAAGCAACTTAAAAACAACCTCTTTAAGTCAAGGTTTTGATACGTATTGAGTGACACTAAGTTCCAGGTTCAGGTCCCTGGAAAGTAACTGGAACATGGTTATTGTGTGCACCATGCAAGCACAGAGCCATATGTTCCACCTCTCAGCCAAGCCAGATGTGCTTTTTATGGAAATTGAGGAGAATAATAAGGACATTCATTTGAATGGATGGACACTCCTAATCAGGCAGGTCCAGCAAGTATCCACAGGCAGGACCTAGATTTATTTTCAGTATTTGTTGCACAGAAGTGGGGTACAACCAAGTTTCTAAAGCTCTCTCATATAGATTGAGCCTATATACAATAGTTTCAGCCCGAAATTAAACAAACAGGTGATCAATTGTTTACCCCCTGCCATAAAATAAAACACATACACACATTCACACAAAGCAAAACAAAAAAACCTTAGGTAAAATACCATAGAGCATTTGTTTCTGATGTTTATTACTTTTTGATAACTTGTTACATAAATATGTTAATAAATTAACTTGGTAGATAGGGTACAGAATTAACAACAACAACAAAAAAACCTCTTTAAACAAGAAATATATTGTACATATTCAAACCCTTTGAACAGTAGCCTGTGGGTTCCTATGAAGCCTGTTCAAACAAGAGTTACAGGGGCCAAGGATGGTGGCTCTCTCCTGTATCCTGGCCCTCTGCAAGGCTGACGAGGGAGGATCCCTTGAGCTCAGGAGTTCAAGACCAGCCTGAGCAAGAGTAAGAGCCCATCTCTACTGAAAATAGAAAAACTAGCTGGGTGTTATGGTGCAGGCCTGTAGTCCTAGCTACTTGGGAGACTGAGGCAAGAGGATTGCTTAAGCCCAAGAGTTTGAGGTTGCCATGAGCTGTGATACCATCACACTCTACCCAGGGCAACAGAGTGACACTTTATCTCAAAAAAAGGAGTTGCAAAAAAGGTATCTAGAGGCTGGGGTTCTGTCTATGGTGCCATTTTGTTATTTTTACAAATCTCAAATTTCAATGCTTAGCCTGAAGTAGCATTTAAAAAAAAAATAATTAGGCCTAGCACTTTGGGAGGCTGAAGGGAAGGGTCAGTTGAGGCCAGGAGTTCGAGACCAGCCTGAGCAACATAGGAAGACCCTATGTTTATAAAAAATAGATTAGCTGAGTGTGGTAGCACATGCCTGTCAGCTCCTTAGGAAGCTGAGGCCGGAGGATCTTGAGCCTAGGACTTTGAGCTTGTAGGGAGCTATCATCACTCCATTGCACTCCAGCCTGGATGACAGAGGGACAGCTTGTTCCTAAAAGAATGAATGAAACAAAGAAATGGTCACAACTCTTCCCTTATGCAATAGAAATATTCTAATTTTATTCCAGTTCTCCAGTGTAAATTCTGATTGGTGTTAAATATGTGTATTTCATAAATCCTGGCATATAGTTTTTGAATACTTAAAAAAAATAAAATGCCCAGAGAAGATTCAGTTCAATGCAAACATCATATCTAAAGTACTTCCTTATGTGAGATGTACTGAATGCTGAAAGAAATACCAAAATGGGTAAGACCCAGTCCCTATTTCCAATGGGTTTAATCAGTGCTTGGGGAGAGACATTTACAATTAAGTTTTTGCAAGCTCAGTTAATGTTAACTGAACAATAGAACACCTATTATGCATTAGGCACTGTTCTTGGCATCCAGGAGACAGCCGGAAACAAGGCAGATATTATCTGTGCTCTTACAGAGAGACAACATAAAATTTCAGTTACAATATAAGTCACTGTGTTGAGTATCCCTTGGACTATGAGTGTTATTAACTGTAGCTGAGGATTGAGAAACACTTCATGAAGGAGATACTTTTTCTTGAGGTGTGGAGTTTCGTTGGCCAAAAAAGAGAAGAAAAAACATTTTAGGAGAAAAAACAGCATGAGGAAATTATAGTGAATTATAAAAGCATTGATAAGTTTCTCTGCCTCATTGTGTTTGATGGGGATATTGGATATCACATCCCCATTATTTTGTAAGTTTTGTAAAGAGAATGTTATGGCAAATATGTGTGTCTTCTTCTTTATCCCAGGTCCATATACACTTTTTTTCTTTTATCAGCCTTTTTCACTTCTAGATTTTTTTTTTTAAACACAGAGTCTCACTCTACCTCAGGGTAGAGTGCTGTGGCATCATAGCTCACAGCAACCTCAAACTCCTGGGCTCAAGCTATCCTCTTGCCTCAGCCTCCCAGGTATCTAGGACTACAAGCACGGGCCACCACACCCTGCTTGTTTTTCTATTTTTAGTAGAGATGGGGTCTTGATCTTGCTTAGGCTGTTCTCAAACTCCTGAGCTCAAACAACCACTTGCCTCAGCCTCCCAGAGTGCTAGGGTTTCCGGCCAAAGCCACCACACTCTGACTAGATATTTTCTAAAGTATAAACCATGTAGAAGTATATGAAGGAATGAGGCTGAAAAATAAGCACAGGGTAAGATTGAGAAGTTCCTTGAATTTTTGTGCTGTACAAGTTTGGACTTATTTAATAAGCAGTGGTGAGTTATCAGAGGTGCTCAAGTCAGGGAAATTATATTGTGCTGACTCCCAGTGCATCTTGCTGAACTAAGGCAGTAGCTGTGAAGAATGAAAAGAGGTTAACAGAGGCAAGAGGATCCTGAGAAACCTGCCATGGGTACCCGAGAGTCCCCTCTTTTGTGCTCCCACAACACATCTATCCCAGAGACATATATCTCTGATAGGGCTCTTGTCACACTGTGGGGGCTTTACAGTGGTGCATTGGGGTCAGCTTGCATTTGTTAGTGTCATTCCCAATTTCATGTTGTGCCATGGTAGGAGTATTTATATCCATGAAAATGAGCAAACAATACAAATTCGTTTTTTACTGTAGCTGGGTATTTTTTTCCCTTCTTTTTCACATCAGAGGGGTAATGTGTCAACATTTAACAAGGTTTGAGAGAGGCACATCTCACACATGAGTGTGAAACCCCATCATCATGCTTATGAATTTATGACTACAAGTCAGGTTTTTTTTTGGAAAGCCGATCGTTAAACAGTTGCCAGCATATCACTGTTTATTAACTTGTCTGACTTCTTGTCAGACTATTACCTCATAGGAAAAAAATACCATCTTACTAATTTTCCTTGTCTTATTTCTAACACCAGTACCTCACATATTACAGGTATCAATACTACTTGTTGAATAAATGGAGAGACAGGAACAAAATGAGATCAAACAAGTGGTTGTGAATAATGAACAAAATGGTTAAAAATAACTCTGTATTATCAAGCTTGAACATTTGGGAAGCTAGTAATACCCCTAGGAACTAAAGATGAGAAATGGAATCAGTGCGGGGGGGAGGGAGACAGAGGAAGGGATAGTAGGGGGAGAGAACTGATTTGGTTTGGAATGTGCTGTGTTTGAGCTGCCAGCAAAAGACCAGCTTGGAGATGCTCAGCCTGCATTCCAGTTATTATTGAATGACAGTTTTAAAATTACTTTTTCTGTGTTTTCTAAAATACTCAACAATATAGTTGAAGTTCAAAATTATCATTTTTTTAAAAAGATTTCTTGGTTTCAGTAGTATAAGAGGAAATCATTTTGTCGTATGAGGCATTCTGAACACAGTTTTGTCAAGGAAAAGCGGAGATCAGAGTGTAGAAGAGAACAAGAATGTTTTTATAACAATGTAAATTTGGCGTTTGAAGATCATAGTCACAGTTTGCAATTCTATTAGGAAGCAAAAATGAATTTGGGGATAGACTAAAGTTATCTTTTAGATGTGACTCCTAAAGAACGCTTTTTCTTTTTCAAAAAGCTAGTATAGATAAAAACCATGAAAAAATATATATTTTTATAATAAAGACTTGGGGAAGGAAAACAAAGTACTTTCTGAAGTCAGCATCTTTAAATTATCTCCATAATGGGGTATTCTGATTTACTAAATGTTCTCATTAATTGAATAATTCAGTATATTCTAGACTTCAATGAGTACTTTAAAAAAAACATATGCCTATATATAAATATATAACCAAGAAAATATGTTTAACATGTAACAATGGTGAACAGAGTTTATTCTTTCCCTTATAAATGATAATCTTGCCTCAAGATCATATATAAGAATGTGAGTTACTGCATTATAGATGAGAATATATATTTTAAATAGGTCGTAGTAATAGGGAAGTCCAACACATAAGATTAAAGATTATTTACTGTGATGTGATTTCTCATGTTTAGATGACTTGATATTTTCTATGCTATAGATAGGCACCAGAAGATTTATTAGTTCTTCAGGGAATTCATATGTGTCTTAATATCCCAACTGATGAAGTCATTTATGATGACGTACTTATAAATTTAATGCTACTCTGATGGATCGGTCCCATTCCACACATTTGCCACATGACATTTTATATCTGTAATTAAACAGTGATATTATTCTCAATCAAGGTCCCAGAGCAAGTCATTTTTAGAGATAGCAGAGCTGTGGGATTAGGGCTTAAGAGTTCTCCATTCCATTCTTAGGTGTGCCCAAGTTTGAGAAAATCTTATACACATAACCAGCAACTCACAAAATAGACAAATTAAGTGGTGATTACTTACATTTCAAAAGGATTTTCTTCCGTGTTCCTTAAGAACACCCTTCTGAAAAGTGAAATAGGGCGGTGCCTGTGGCTCAAAGGAGTGGGGCACCGGCCCCATGTGCCAGAGGTGGCGGGTTCAAACCGAGCCCCGGCCAAAAACTGCAAAAAAAAAGTGAAATACAGCCAAAGGAACCTGGAGTACTGGTGACCAAGAGGCTTAGTTTCTCTATCCTGTCATTAACAAAGTTAATGAGGTGTATCAATTTGGGCATTGGTGGTCACTCCATCCATTCACTCCTCCACTAAATCATGAACACTGTCATTCAATGAATCATAAGCATCCTATGCATATAGGGTGTGATAATTAAGTTCACAAACTCATCCTAGAAAAAGTGTTATATACCTCATTGCTGAAATACTCACCTTAGGGAGCTTTGTGTCAATGCCAGCACCTAGTCCGCCCTTCAAAGCAATTTTGGAACTCTATTTCTGGAATGACCATCAGGCATGTCATTGTAGGGCACACAAACACATGCAATAACAATAATGAATGCCACTCAGAAAGACACTGCCACACTTTACACAAACACAAATGTGAGACACTGATATACCAAGGTTATGAAACCTCAGTGAGTTGTTTGTACAGTGCTACCAACTTAAGGGCACAATGACAAGTTTGTAAACTTAATTGTCAGACCTCGTTTGATGACAGCTCTGATGGGCTGTGCTTTTCCTTGGAAACATGCACATTTTTATAGGATATAAGGAAGAAGTTATTGGAAAGAGGAATGTGAAATGCAGGAATTCTGTAGTCCTAGAACACTAAAGTGGGTGGATCTCTTGAGCCCAGGAGTTTGAGGCCATTCTGCACAGCACAGCACAACCCCATCTCAAAACACAAAAGGAAACAAAACCAAAAATAAAGGGGAAAAGGCCATTAGGGTGGAATAAGTTCTCTGACCTCAAGTGGCAGAGAGATGGGATGGTTAGCTATAAAAAGGGAAAGAAACACCTCTGTTTGGTACTGAGGGGGGAGAAGGGGAGGGGTCCTGTGGGTATAGGACTGTGAGGGAGATGAACATCTTGATAATCTCATTTTTTTCTGTGAAGCAGGAAGCAAAGTTGTCTGCCAAGAGAAAAAGTTAAGGATGAAGCTTGAGGATGATAGTGAACACTTGGAATGCCTGCTGGTGTGGACATGATAGATGATAGAGAGGACTGTAGCCCAGGATGTCAGTGTGAGAAGCAGGATTAGATAGATGCCCTCAAGGCTAGATTCATGTAGATTAAGGGGTTTTTATCAGCCTTGGCTCAGCTTTCAAGTGGAACGTTACTGAGAAGTTCTCCCTGGGTGGTAGGTCTAGGTCATCACTATCCAATGTGGTGGCCATTAGCCACATGTAGTTCTGGAGCACCTGAAACATGGCTGGTTCAAATTGAGATATGTTGTACATAAAATACACACACAGGGCTTTGAAGACTTAGTATAGTATGACTTAAGAATATAAAATAGCTCATTAATAATTTTTGCCTTAGTTACCAACTGAAATAATATTTTAGATATATAGGGGTAAATTATATTAAGATTAATTTCACTTCGTTTTATGTTTTCATGTGACTACTAGATAATTTAAAATTACATGTGTGCTTCACATTGTGTGTCTATTGGACAGCATTTTCTTGTTAATTATGGGAAAGGATTAGATGGTTTCAGAAATGCTAGCCTTAGTCTGGAAACTTAGTTGCTTCCTGAAACTGTAAAAGGAGTTGTAGAGGATTTGGAGCAGTTTCGGAAATTAACCTTTTGAAGAGCATTTGTCACAGTGGTTGGATCTTTGGATATGCTCTTTCTTCATTGCTGGATTCAATGTTAACCTGACCATAGAATCAGGTTAGCTATCCATATTCATAAAAGGCAAAAACTGTCTGCCTTGTCAATGTACTATGGAATTTGTGAGATTCATATGAAATAGTACTTTTAAAAGTGCAAGTTCTAACAGACCCCTTAGAAATTCAAAAAATCCTTAATGGATATTACAGGAAACTTTATTCCCAGAAATATGAAAATCTGAAGGAAATTGACAATAAAATTTTTGTCCAGTTTACACTTTTTCACTAGTTCAAACATTCTCACTGTGTTTTCTCTTTTACTTCTTTCCTTGCAGAGCAGTAATTTTTCTCTGAAAGCATTAATTTTATCTGTAGATGTGAGAATATTTTTATGGTTTTCCTTCATACTCTTATTAAGAGTATTCAAACACTGAAATAAGTCTCTAAGAAATGCAACTTTATCACAAAGTAAATTGTCTAATTTAGAATGTCACATTTTTTTAAAAGGTTGATACTTCTCCTTGTAGTTCATAAAGTCTTGATGGAACTCTTCTTCGAGATAACTGTCTTATTCCTGTATGGAATAAGAGCTGCTACATATGAAAAGCACCCATTGAGTAACAAATCTGCCAATCATCTTGATTACAATGGCCTGCTTTTTATATAATTAATAATGTTAATAGTGTTATCTAGGATCTTTTGTAATTCAGGCACTAATGATTTTGATGTAGCACTTTCTGTGTCAAAAACTATATAAAAATAATTTTTGGATTTTTTTTTTTCTGCAAGTGTAACAATTCCTCTGGACATAGTCAGGGCTCCATACAAATACTTACACAGGAATCCCAAGACAAGTTATTAAAATTAAACTAGTTACCAATCACATCAAAAATATCTTGGCCGTTTGTGGTTGTTTGGAATGGTCAACAAAATAAAAACTGTTCTATGATTTCTTCTTTACAGACAAATCTACTGAATGCTAAAAGTACATTACTTGAAATTCTATATTTTAAGATAAATCCTTAACTTGAAATTCTATATTCTATACTAAATCCTATACTTGAAATCCTATACTATTCTATAATTACCTGAAATTCTATATTTTGAGATAAATCCTTAACATGCCAAGAAATTGTATTATCTGAAAGTGGAATTGTTAAAATTTCCTTTTCATATTCTTCTCCAAATATCATTTTTACCACTGCACAACAGATTCTGCAGTTGTATAAGATTTCATTTTCCTAGCTCTAATTTCTGTGACTGCATAACTCACTTCTTGAGCTTTAAGACTGATGCACTTTACTGTAACGAAATTAGTCTGTTCAGCATGACTTTATATACATAGATATTTTTGTCAACGTGATTTAGTACCCAAAGAACAAACCTCCTAGCCTGCCTCCTTCGTTTTAATGAGTCAGTATCCCCAGAAATAATCAACTCTATAAGATATAAACTTAAATTTTCACAGTTATTGAATGTCCTGTGTTTATTTCTGAAATAAAGTTTTCATTGTTAAACAACTGGAAGGCTGTTACAAAATATGCAACTGATAAACTGGGCTTGGGAAATTTACCTTTGAATCGATGCTTTAGTTATGTGTTTTTGTCAGAATATTCTTTATACTAAAGACAAAGATAATTTCAAGCTATTGTTCTATTAGAGTGAATTTAATATGCATATATTGGTAGGATGAGATAAAGTGTAGGTTTTTCTGACTACTTTCAGTCCTGTTCTTCCTTGAAATCAATTAAATGAATAGGAAAATGAAGAGAGAAAAAGGCAGTAAAAGAGAATATATGCATGATCTCACAGATTAGGCCTTGCGTCTCTGGTGAAAATTTGAGTTTTCTTTCAGCGTACTCTTGGTTTAGGATCTGTGGTGTTTTATTATTTCTGTTATTTCTCTCCATATATATAAATAAGAAAATTTTCATATCCAGTTTGTTTTTTTTTTTTGAGATGGAGCCTCAAGCTATCCCCCTGGGTAGAGTGCCATGGCATCACAGCTCATAGCAACCTCCAACTCCTGGGCTCAAGTGAGTCTCCTGCCTCTGCCTCCCAAGTTGCTGGGACCATAGGCGCCCGC
>CAUYQV010023727.1:0-20183 GCA_963574575.1 Galagoides demidoff | reverse complement strand
TGTTAAATCCATTTGTTCTAGGGTCAAGTTTAAGCCCATGATTTCCTTGTTTAGTTTCTTCTTGGACAATCTATCCAGAACTGCCAAAGGGGTGTTAAAATCTCCAGTCATTCCTATAGTACAGGAAAATATAATATTGTTCAGAGCCATTAGGGTTTGTTTTATAAATCAAGAAACATTCAGGTAGGGAGGATAAATGTTACTTATTGAAATTTCTTCACATTGAGTGTTTTTCTTGACAAATATATAGTGTCCATCCTTGTCTTTCCTCATTTTTATTAGTTTAAATCCAATTGTATCTGCAAGTAAGATTGTAACCCCTGCTTTCTCCTGATTTTCATTTGCCTGGATTACTGTTGCCCATCCCTTCACCCAGAGTCTTATTTTATCCTTTGAGGTATGGTGTGCCTCTTGGAGGCAACAGATACTTGGTCTGAGTTTTTACATCCAGTTAGCCAATCTTTGCCTCTTTAGAGGAGAATTTAAGCCATTCACTTTAATTGGAAGAATTGATAGGTATGGTAGTGGTTTGGCCATCTTGTCTTTCAAAGGTCCAGTGCATATTTTTAACCTTTTCACCATTGTGGAATTTAGGTTTTGTTCTTTAAATTCTGGGTGAGTTCACTTTGTTCATAGTTCATCATGCTGCTCATTATGCAAAATGTGTTTGAGTATTTCTTGCCGAGCTGGTCTAGTTATGGCAAATATCCTTAACATATGGATCTCAGTAAAGTACTTGATTTCTCTATCACAAATGAAACTCAGTTTAGCTGGATACATAATCCTGGGTGAAAGTTGATTTGTTTTAGAAAGTTGAAGATAAACGACCATCCTCTTCTGGCTTAAAAAGTTTTGGCTAAAAGATCTGCAGTCATCCTGATATCTGACCCTTTACAGGTAAACTTTTCTTATGCCTGGCTGCTTGCAGGATTTTTTTTCCTTCATATTAACTTTTGCCAATTTAATTACAAAGTCTCTAGGAGATACTTCATTTGGATTGAGTCATGCTGGTGTTCTGAAGCTATCTACTATCTGAATTTCCGTATCTCTTCCAAAGCTTGGGAAATTCTCCACCATGATGTCTTAGAGCAGAGCTTCTGTGCCTTTCAAACCATCCTGCTTCTCCTTCAGGAACCCCTATAATTCACATGTTTGATCTTTTAGAATGATCCCATAATTCTCTCAGGGAATATTCTATTCTTGTTCTTTTTTCTGCCTCTTTGAATGCTTGGGATAGTTTAAAAGACTTGTCTTCAGGGTCTGAGATCTTTTCTTCTACCTCATCAACTCTTTTGATGAGAGTCTCACTATATTTGAAGCTCTTCAAAGGTCTTTTCAATTCCTAAAGCTCTGCTATATCTTTTGACATTATGTCCATATCCCCAGTGACTTTTTCAGTGAATTCATGAATTTCTTGAGACAACTTTGGAACTACTTTCTGGATTTCTATTTCCATCTTTTCCTCCATTCTATTCATCTTATTTGCCATCCATATTCTGACTTCTATTTCTGACATTTCTCTATAGATGGTGTTTTCTATTGTATCTCATTTTTCATCCATTGGATGCTAATCTCCTCTGAGTTTACATGTTGCCAGAGTTCCTCTTCTATTTCCTCCCCATGCATATTTGGCAATTAAAAGTGGCAAGGTGAGACTTGATCAGAGGCCTCAGGATCTGGAGCTAACCACCCATTCACCAATGAATTGGGGCTTGTGATTGGGGCTTTTTCCCTATAGCCTTGCAGAGGTCTCTTTCAGAGATATAGCCAGAGTCTCTGAGGGCCAGTTTAGTGAAATGATACAGGTTGGGTCTGTCTTGATGTCCCATTGTCTCTACCCAATCCAGATAAGTCCTTGCATTAAGCTTATCTCTCAGTTGGAGAAAGATACAAATCCCTGTGGAAGCCCCGCCCCCAACAGATGACAGATATAGCAGAATCTGTCTCTCTCCTCTATAATACCACCACCACTCAACCTCACAGGGTCCCTAGTTGGACAGTCCAGGTTGAAAGATCCAATCAGTTTGTCTCACACAGTACAAACACTGCTCACCTGAAGGAGTTCAAAGGGCCCAAGAGGCCAGAAAGCAGAAATCTGTGAGTAGATCTATCTGCACACTCCCAAGGAGCTGGAACATGGTCCCCTCCAGTGGAAATGGGAATCAGGAAAGATCTGACTAGAGCATCACTGTCTGTGTCTGCTAATTCAGCCTACACCACTATCTCTGCACTCATCCCTTTTTCTCACACCCCTGCTTCCACACACGCCATTGTTACTGGTGTGACAGCCTGGCCTACACAATGCCTGGGCCTCTCAGTGAATTTTCCAAACACTCCAGGCTCTGCAGGGAGGCAGAATTTCAGGCAGCCCGATTAGGGGGGAGGTGGGAACTGTGTGTTCAGAATTGAGGAGATAATGTTTGTTAACTTTTGTGCCAGGAGGGATGATGCCTAGGCTCAGAGGTGGGACCTCCAGGAGGAGGAGGACCAGGATTTAGCAGATCTCTACCATAGGGTAATGTGAGACATCCTTTGTTCCATGTCCACTTGTAGAGAGCCCTCCTTGGGTCTCCCACATAGAGGAGGAGTTTTCCATCCTCTTGGCAATGGGCTTAATGCCTAGTCTTTATTGTCTTTTTTCCTCTTTCTGGGACTTGAAGCTTGTCTCAGCGCAGATGATGTGCAACTCTCTATCTCCTTTCCCAGCTCAAAGCCCCACCTTTGGCTTCACTGAGTCCACATCTGTCTAATGTCTGTCCCACGGGACAGGAGCCTCTGGCAAAATCTTCTTCTAGTTAGCTATCTGGATTCCTCCCTCTGTGGTGAACATTTCAACTGGGATTACAGACAAAGCTCTCTTATAAAGTGAATAAGTAATATATTACAACCTGAAGCTTCTTGCAAATAAATCCTGTATCAGTTCACCAAGGGTCAAAAGTGGGTTAAGCATAGAATGCAGATAGGTCAGTTTCACAGGGTTTGCATCAGCCTGGGAATGTCCCATGTAGAATTGTGGGTTAGCTATTATGCCCAGGAATTCTCCAGAGACCACACAGTCAAGTCAAATTTATGGAAGAGTCCTTTTATTGAAGAGCCAGCCAGCAACTGCCTCAGCTTCCCAATGTGGGGTTTCTGAGAACAGTCCCAACTTGTCTGAGTTCTGGTTTTTATAGGGCAAAACTTTTCCAGAGGGCAATCAAGTGTTGTTACAGAAACAAAAGCAGCAGTTAAAGGGGTAGGGGCAGGCACAAGGTATTTATTCATTTCACACAATGCTATGATCACGAGAGCAATTAGTAATTTTTTTGTCTCTTAAAAAATAGGTACAACCCACAATGTCCTAGGGGAAATGTGGGGAGGGAAACTTACAGGTAAAGGTCATAAAGGGCATGATCATAAAAAGCTATAATCATGAGGGCTATAATCACAAACATGGTCCGTAACTTACATTACTAACAATTTTAGTTAAAGGCATTTACAGTTACAATGGGAGGGCAAAGAAGAGGAACAAGTTTTGAGGGTAATAAAATGTAACAGAGGAGTAAACAGCAAAATGGAGTCAAGCTTGCTCTTTTAACACTTCAGTATCATATACCAATGGCACGAAGACCACCTTAACACTCCCCACTGGTTTTCTTTGGGGACTTACATCAGTGACTCCTCAGTGGGTAGGGGGTTATACTGACTTTTGACTATCATAAGTTTGACAGCATTTATACATTTTTAAATATAAGCTGTGATTTGATTTAAAATGCACGGTCCCAAAGTTAAGAGTGTAATGAAAAGGACAAAGGGTCCTGCATGGCCATGATTAAGGTTGTAAGTCATGGAAAGTAGGAAAAGAGAGATTGGTACCAATTTTGTTGCTATTTCTGATGGTAATGTTTGTCATTTAAATTTTTATGGACTAAGGATAGAGTTTCTTTAATAACTCCAGCCTGATTTGCATAGAAGCAGAAATTTTCTCCAAAGGCTGCACATAGCCCTCCTTCCTTCATGAAGAGGAGGTCTAAGCCTCTGAAGTTCTGTAAAACTACTTTGACTAAGGAATCTATTTGGTATTCTAAGTGAGAAATAGAGATTTCTAATAATCCTAAATCTTGAGCGACCTGTTGGCTGAAGTTTTAAAACTGCTGTCTTGTAAGGCTAGTGAGCTGGCACCAGTGCCGCAGAAACAACTATGGCTGCTGATATTAAGAGTGGGATGAGAATGAGGGCCCTTTTTGCTCTTGTAGGGTAGGAGTTAGAGTATAGGTTTAAGTGTTCTCTGCCTCCTTCTCCATCATATATGTATACTTGTGGTATAACACGAACTAGTACACATAGGATAGGGGGTTCCTCTGAAAATAAATTGATAGAGGCACACTGGGTTAAGCCATTTGTGCAGGCAAACCAGGTTTCAAGGGGAGCTTTGTAGTACAAAAGTTTAGAGTTTGGTTTGGCTCTGTTTCTTTGCACTACCTGATTACAAGAGTCTCTCTGTAGGGTGAGTTCTGAAGGTCATATCCAGGAAAGGCTATGCATAATCCTTGTCCTTGCAGGTCTTCTAGGGTAAGCTTTGCTTGACACCAGTCACATTTAGTGGAATTTACTATCTCAACTTCTTTCAGGTTGTTGGCTATGATGGAGGAGTTTACTCCCACTCCAAAGGAATAGGGGGGACTCGGTTCAGGCCTAGCCAACAATCTTTAGTTACATTACCGTAAGAGTTATTTAATAATTTGTATATAGCATCTAACATTTGGAGAAATGGGACAGCCCTGGGAACAGGAGACAGGTATTCTTAGGTAGTGGGGTGGTTAGAGGCAGGGGTCTGCATAGGCCTCAGGGTAGGCCTCAGAGGCTGCAGCTGATTGGGTTGAGGTAAAGGAAGGTTAGCATTTGGGCTTATGGGTTGGTCCAGGACAAGGGGCTTGTGACGTTTAATGGCAAATGTTATCCCAGGATCTCAGCACGACACATAGAGTCTGAGTCCTCATGTTTTTCCTGTTTCCCAAGCCTGGTCATAGGAGTTGGACCAGCCTTTGAGTTTCAGGAGGACTGGGTTACAAGTTCTGGGCACTGCACAGGTGGAGTTTGGAGTTATATTAATATTTAGCCACTCATGCTGTGAGTCCAAGAGGCTTCAGTTTCACAGCCCAGAGTTTACAATAAAAGTCCTCTATCTCTCCACAGTTTGAATATCTTTCTGCGTGATAGGCATAGTACTGGATGCCCCATAAATTTTTCTCTAAATTTAAATCTCCACACCTATTTTCAGGTGGTTCATTATCACTCCAGGAAGCTTTTGAGTGGAAGGTCTAAGTTGCAGAGATCTACTTTAAAAGTTGGTTCTTTATCAGTGGAGATATTTTGAATTATTTTACCTGTGTCAGTGAGTCTAAGTTACCATACCTAAGTTTGAGGTTTGTGCAGATTGGGTTTCCATCCCTCCCCACCTCCAGAGAGGAAGAACAGCCATATTATGAAAGTCTGCAAAAGTCTTATCTTTAGAGGATCTCCAGTAGGTGTGATGGTCCATTCTTGTCTGTCATTGCAAGGTGGCGCACACTTCATGTGGTTGTGGTGGATCCAAGCAGGAGTGCTGGCGACTTTCACAGCTGTGGGAGTGGACAGGATAACAGTGAATGGTCCATTCCACTTAGGCTTAAGTGCTTTGGAACAATATTGCTTGATCAGCAAAAGGTCTCTAGGCTGGTATTGATGGGAAGAACTTGGGAGATTAGTACTAGTTGTCTGGCTGTCCTTGATAAGCTTCTGAACAGCCATTTGGGTGGCCTGGAGAGCCCATAAGGACTTAAGTAGAGTTTAATTAGAAATCTCAGTTATAAATTCAGTTTGCATTTTTGGGAGGAGGGGAGGAGGTCTCCCATACATAATTTCAAAGGGAGTGAAACCTGCCTGATAGGGGGTGTGCCAGGTTCAAAAGAGGGCAAAAGGCAAGAGGTCCAGCCAACTTACACCAGTCTCAAGGATAAACCTAGTCAGAATTTCTTTTAAGGATTGATTCATTCTTTATACTTGCCCTGAATTCTAGGGGTGATAGGTGCAATGGAGTCTCTAATCTATGTTTAGCGTCTTCACTGTTAATTTTGATATTTGGGCCATGAATGCTGGACCATTGTCAGACCCCAGTACCCATGGATGGCCAAATTGAAGGATGAGTTCTTGGTGAAGTTTCTTAGTGGTTACTTGAGCAGTTTTTTTTTTTTTTTTCCTGTTGGGAAGGCTTCTGTCCATCCCAAGTATGTGTCAATAAAAACAAGGAGGTACTTATAACCTTGCTGTGCCTTTTTGATTTCAGTAAAGTCTAATTCCCAATGTTCTCCAGGGTAGCTGCCCTAGAACTGGCTCCCAGCCATCTCAGGCCAGTGGTTGCATTTACTTGGGCACATACAGAACACCTGGAAGTTATATCATGTAAAAGTTCATGCAGGTTGGGTATGTGGAGCCTTGGTCTTAACAGCTTAGCCATTTTTTGCTCCCCTAAATGGGTAGATTGATGTAGCTAGTGAATGATTATTCAGCCCAAGGTGGAGGGTAGACTTACCCATTGGTCTGGCAGGGTCCACCACCCTCTGTCATCTTTTGTGTGCCCCTATCTCTGGCAATACTCCTCCTCTGTTTTAGTGTAGACAGAGTGGCCAGGCAAAAAACGAGCTGGTGTCATGACCAGGAGATCCGAAGTCCTCACTGGTTTCTGGGCTACTTTTTGTGCTGCTTGGTCAGCTGCCCAGTTTCCCTTCACTTCAAAGGAATTTCCTTTTTGATGGCCCTTGCGATGAATGATGGCAATCATTTTAGGTAACTATATGGCCTGCAGGAGTGCTAGGATTCTCCTTTGTTTTTAAATTCTTTACCTTCTGAGGTTAACAGGCCTCTTTGTTTATATATGTCTCCACATACATGTACAATAACAAATACATACTGGCTGGCTGTAGATGTTTACAGTTTTTCCAGCTCCTAGTCTCAAGGCTTGGGTTAGAGCTATGAGTTCAACTCACTGAGCAGAGGTGCTGCATCCCAAGGGTTGGACCCAGATTACCTGATTTTTAGGTCATGTTACTGCAGCTCCCACAAAGTAGAGTCCATCTTGCACATAGCTACTACTGTCCATGAAGAAGTGTCACCTGGATGAGGAAGTGGGGTTATCTGAAAGATCAGGGCATGTACCTTGCTGGTCTGAGGTTACTTCCAGGCATTCACTGATAGGCATCTCTGGATTGTTGTCCAGCAGGAGGGTGGCTGTTTTAGCACAATGGTCTCCTGAAACCAGATCCAGGTTTGGTTTAACAGTAAGGCTTGGTATTGGGTTAGGCATGAGTTCAACAGCCACCAGAGTTCTTCTCAGGAGGGTTTTGACTGGATGGGGGGCTGTTATCAATAAATCTTGACCCAGGTTAGTTTATCTGCCTCTTTTATGAAGGAGGCAGTAACTGCTATGGCCCTTAGGCATGGGGCCATCCTGTGGCAAATGGGTTGAGGCATTTTGACCAATAGTCTATTGGCCTTTTCCAGGGACCTAGATCTTGAGTCAAAATGCCTTTAGCAACTCTCTGTTTTTCAGCTACAAGGAGATGGAAAGGCTTGGTAATATCTGGAAGGGCCAAGGCAGGAGCAGACGCATGAGCCTGTTTTAAAGTTTCAAAAGCCTTTTGCTTTGTCTCAGTCTGAAGCAAAGGAGAGTCTCCCCCAGCTGTGGCTGTGTATAGGGGCTTAGCTATTTCAGCAACCTGCACAACCAAAATCCACAACCTGCAATACCTGACAGTTCCCAAGAATTCTCATACCTGTTTTTTTGTGGTAGGGGTCAGAAAATGGCTGCCACTCATTGGATTGAGAGGACCTAACTCCCCTCCTTGAGCGTGTATCCCAGATATGTGGCTTGGTATCACACAGCTGGCATTCTTTGGCTGATACCCAGTACCCCAGCTCCTGTAAGGTGCTTAAAAGATTTTCTGTGGCTTCTTTACACTCAGCAGGGCAGGAGGCTGCTATAAGTAAGTCATCTACATACTGCAGGAGGGTGATGAAGGAGTGTTGTAGTCTGAATTGTTGAAGATCTTGGCTTAATGCATCATCAAGGAGGGTCAGGGAGTTCTTAAATCCCTGAGGCAAGCAAGTCCATGTTAACTGTCCAGAAAACCCGGTATCAGAGTCAGTCCATTCAAAGGCAGATTGTTTGGCTGCCCCGAGCTGAGGGGATACTGAAGAAAGCATCTTTTAAGTCTAGTACTGTACACATGCAGAGGTCAGGGGGAATGAGACTCAGAAGGGTATACCAGTTAGGCATCATGGGGTGGATAGTTTCTACCCATTTGTTAACTTCCCTTAAGTCCTGGACTGCTCAATAGCCCTGGGTGCCTGATTTTTGAACAGGAAGAGGGGGTGTCTTCTAGCCTGATGATAAGGGATTGAGATGCCTGCTTCTTTTAGTCACTTGATGTGGATGGCTATTCCCTCTTTGGCTTCTGGTTTAATAGGGTACTGTTTAATTCTGATGGGGAGTGCCTCAGCTTTTAACTGAACCACCACCAGGGAGTAGTGGGAGGTTACTCACAGCAGGTTGGTCTTGGCCCATACTCCAGGTATTTGGACCTGTAAGTCCTATAAATATTTTTGGGAGCCCACAGGGGAACCCAGGGACTGGAGAAGATATTCCTCTGACAGGGGACATGTAACTAAGAGTCGGGCTGGACCTTCTTGGAAAGATAACTGTCCAGGTGAACTTTCAAAGATGGTAACCTTCAATTTTCTCAAAAGTCCCAGCCCAGGAGGGGGTAGGGGCAGTCAGGGATGACCAGGAAGGAATGGGTGACCATTCCTTTATAAGCTGTTGTCCAGGGGGTACATTGCTGTTTGGCCTGTAGCCCCCTGTGCTCGTGTGAACAATGTGGACAGGGTTCCAAGGTATTTGGTTAAATGGGCTGCTCCAGTATCAACTAGGAAATTTACACAGGTTCTCCCAATCTTAAGAGTTATGGTAGGCTCCTGGAGGCAAATGGGTAAGGAGCCACTGCCACCTCAGTCCTCACCGATGGACAGGACAGGTTTAATCTTTCACCTCTCTTTCATAGCTTTCTCAGGATGTTGGTGTTTCCTGTGTCCTTGTTTTTTGCAGTAGGTGCATTGATTTATTTCCAGAGGTGGTCTCTGATTGGTTCTTTCCTTGCCTTGGGGCTCCTTCTCCTAGAGGTCAGCTGGCAAGACTGTCACTTTTCCTACTTTTCTGGCTATTTTTTCTTCTGGGGCTTCTCTATTATTGTAAACTTCTTTGTGCCACACTCATGAGTTCCTCCCTGTTCTTTCCCTCAGAGCTCTCTAATTTCTGTAACTTTCTTTTGATGTCTGTGGTCAATTGCATAACAAAGGCCAGATTTACTGCTTGCCTATTAGCGGGGTCATCAGGGTCCATCTGAGTGTAAGTCCAATATGTCTCGAGCAGACTTTCTAGGAAAGCTGCAGGAGACTCTGTCGGGTCTTGATGGACCTTGCTTACCTTAGACAGATTTGTAGGTTTTTGGGCAGCCCACAGGCAAGCCTTCCAAGAGAGTGTGGCAGGAAGTATCAAGGGACCTCTCACCTTCATTGATGTTTGGGTCCCAGTCTGGGTGCCTGGATGGAAAAACTCATTGAAATCACTCTTGATATTCAGGGTGTGAGTTACAGTGGGGCCTAAAACAGTTTTATGAGCCTCAGCTAGGATACACTCCTTCTCCTCTGTGGTAAAGAGGGTTTGCAGAAGTTGTTGGCATTCATGCCAAGTGGGCTGATGGGTGATGAAAACAGACTCTAGGAGAGAAATAAGGGCTTGGGGCTTTTCTGAAAATGGGGGGTTTTGTTGTTTCAATTATAAAGGTCATGTATAGTAAAAGGAACATAGATGAACCCTACCCCTACCCAGCGCCTTACATAATGGGTAGATCCCAGATGCAGAGGAGGATGTTGGTGGGGAGGTGGAGGAACCAGGTGATAGGGGAGAAGGAATGGGGAAGAGGCCCTTGGGGCCTTAAGAAGATTTATGCTGCGGTATGTGGGGGAGAAATTATTGGAGGGTCTGAAGGGCCCAGAATGGAATCTTCTCCTTCCTCCAGTGAAGGACTAGAGGTGCTTTGGCCTGGCTTTTGTTACTAGAAATGTGGTTCCTAAAAGAAGGGAGAAGTGTGGAGCTAAGCTGGGGGGTTGTTTACTAGCTTGGTCCATACATAGATGTAGGGAAACTGGTCATGGTGTCCAGGTTTACTGGTAACTGCTTTCCAATCCAGCTGACAGAGAAATGGGTCAAAAGAACCAGTCAGGGGTCAGCTTGTACTGAAGGTTGGCCAATCAAACAGTTCTTGGGTGTCCCTTAGAGAACTTCACTCTGTACTCATCATTTTGTCTGTGGAAAACCATTTTTTAAATGTTTAAGGAGACATCTTAGGGTGGTGTCTGTTTTAGAGGAGTAACCCATGCTCTACTGACTGAGCTAGAAAAAAAAATGATGGTAGAACTTTTTTTTTTTTGCACACAAGATTATATAAAAACTAAAACACACATGACTACACAAAAATTAAAACACAAAGACACATACAAATGAGACTAAAACAAGAATATGTGTATATCTCAATTGTACATCTGAGGCTGAGGCTTTCTGCCAGTGTCCTGGTGTTTGAGAGTTCCTGACAGGACCCCTGTCTTACAGATATATGGGCCTTACCTCTGGGTCAGCCCTGGGGTTAAAACCAAAGCCCCTGGTTACTTGCACCTCTCCTACCAGACTTCCCTGAGGCTCGAGGCCAAAGTGCCAGCATCCTGGCAGCAGTAAGGTCCTACCATCTTTGACAGTAAAAAAAAAAAAGGAACAGGTGTGGCTAAACCACAGAACAGAAACAGACAGGGCTGAATGCAAAGTGTGTCCCTTTGACTTTCTTTTGGAGGTCTCTGAAGCCTTACACAATCCACATTAAACAAATACAACAAATGGTGAAACAAAGGTCTGCAGGTGATAGCCAAAAATAGATGTCTAAATGACTTACCTGTGGAGGTGGACTCTCAGGTGAATTTAGAGGTGATCATCAATGGGTCTCCTGGGAGGGTCCTCTGGGGGGCCTGGAACTTCAGGGAGTGCCTCCCCTCAGAGGAACCACAGGCTTTCCCCTACCAGGAGGCCACCTGAGGATCAGTGGTGCCAGGGTCTGGAAGATCTTGCTGGGGCTTCCAAAATGTTATGCCCAGGAGTTCTCCAGAGACCACATAGTCAGACAAGTCAAGTTATGGAAGAGTCCTTTTTATTGAAGAGCCAGCCAGCAACTGCCTCAGTTTCCCAACATGGGGTTTCTGAGAGCAGCTCCAAGTTGTCTGAGGTTCTGGTTATTGTAGGGCAAAACTTTTCAAGGGGGCAAGTTAGCACTGCTACAGAAGTGAAAGCAGCAGTTAAAGGTGTAGGAGCAGTCACAAGGGTAGGGTGTTTATTTATTTTACACAATTCTATGATCATGAGAGTGATTAGTAATTTTTTTCTTTCTTACAAAATAGGTAGAAACTACAGTGCCCTAGGGGAAATGTGGGGAGGGAAACTTACAGGTAAGGGTCATAAACAGCATGATCATAAAAAGCTATAATCACAAGTGTGGTCAGTAATTTACTTTACTAAAAATTTTAGTTAAAGGTATTTACAGTTACAATGGGAGGGACCAGTTTTGAGGGTAATAAAATGTAACAGAGAAGGAGTAAACAGCAAAATAGAGTCAAGCTTGCTCTTTTAACACTTCAATATCATATACAAATGTCATGAAGACTACCTTAACATAGCCATACAGAATCACCTGGGCTACAGAGAGCTCAACATGAAGCAAGAGTGAAAAAATGAATTGGGGTGTATTGAACTAATTACCCTTGGGAGGGAACTTCATTATAAAACCAGCATGTGTGCACATGTTTTATTCATTCATTTACTCATTCATTTATTTGTTCATGCCTCATCAAAGAAAGTTATCTTATCTGGACTATTGAAATTCAATAGATGGTTGGAAGAAAAAATCAGAGAAATAGATAAGGAGTTAAACTTCAAAAATAAACTCTCATCAACAGGGATTTGTAACAATTTTATAACTTCCAATTTAATAGATTCAAGATTAATATGTTTCTACATAAATTCTTCCTTTCTGTTGCTCACTAATTTTTGTTAACAACAAGATGAACTCAACACAGCCTTTTCCCCCTCCTCAACCCTACCAGTAACATCCCAACACAGAGCAAACTTCTGAGCCCCAAACTCATTCTGAATTCTGACTTCCATCTAAGTCAAGATTCCTTTTATTTTCAGGTGTCACTGTCTGGTCTACTGAACTAGTCTACACCATCAAGCCCTCTTTTTCTGTGATTTGTGTTCACAGTATGGTTCTTTTTCTTTTTTACTTTTCACGACTGAGGTCTCCATAGGTTAGGTTGCCCAGACTGGCCTCCCACTTCTGCCTCCCAAGGACCTCGAACAATAGGTGGCCACTACCATGCCTTACTCTAAAAAAAGTTTTACCTTTTCTAATTTTCATTTTGCGGTTTTCTTCAAAACATAAGTGAGATTACACTGTTCCTATTGCTCTGTAACTTGATTTTTCACTAGAAAAATGTCCCTGTGATCTTTCTATGTCATATTGAACTTTACTTTGTCTTTTTTATTCATTGTATGATATAATATTGTGTAACATGTACCAATAACATAATTTGTTTGCCACTATTATTCACATTACTTTATTGTCAGATATTTATACTTTCTGATATTTTAAACAATAATGCAATAAATACTCTTAGTTAAGTCACCTCACACACATGCAAAAATGTTACTAGGTTGAAAAACTACTGTGTTGAAAGCTATAGAAAAATTAATCTGAGAAATATAGCTAAATTGTTCTTCTGAAAGGCTGCAACAATTACATTCCTACCAAGACTATAAGAAGAGTACCTATACCTATATCTTCACTTTCACTTTAATACTGAACATTATAAATATGTTTTATTGTCAAGCTGGCAATAAATTATTATTGAAGTTTGTTTTCTTTGAATAGATTAAATTCAAACAGCCTATTATATATTTACTGTTTATATTTTTATTCAGAAAATTTCCTGTTTATAATTCATGGTGCATTTTTCCATTGAGTTGTCTTTTCCTTCATGGTTTATATAAGTATTTCTATGTCTATAGATTTACTCACTGTCAATTCTTTATGTTGTAGTTTCTTTTAGTCTGTCACATCCTCTGCATTGTTTATATTAACTTTTGTTATCCAGATGTTTCTATGTTTTACACTTACTCTTAGCCAAAATGTTGAGAAGTGATAGGTATTATTTTTCATATAGTAAAATCTATTAATGATTCTTTTATACCTTGTGGGTATTTTGACTTGCTTACAGCTTTTCCAAACTCAAGATTATAAACATTTTTTTTATGTAATATCTATTGTTCAAGGTATTTGCCTATTAATTTATCTTAAAGTTGTTATTGTGGATGGCTTGAACTTCAACTCTACATTTTTTTCTTTTTCTCTCAAATGGAAAGAAATGCTTGCAAAAACTTTTCTCCTTTTTCCTGGGTGTACAGCTATCCACCTTTCTGAGCCTGTTCTGCAGTTCAGTGTGACCAGGAGACTCAGCTCCAGTCAATGGAATGTGGGAATTCCATTTAGGCCTGGTACATGAAAGCCTCTTGCCACCATCCTCACTGATCTTTCCCCTTGTGGCTGGTGCAGATGACCATGCACCATTAAAAGCCAGTTTTGAGGGTGGGGAATGCTATGATAGAAGAAATCATGAACCCCAAATCACTGCCAATCAGGAACAAAACACCCATTTAAGACTGAGAGTGCTAAAGAGAACTCAGAGAGAGAGAGAAATGATCTCTTACAGTGTTAAACCACCAAGAGTATGGAAAACATGTTATCTGAACTAATCAAAGACAAGATTTTTCCAACATTATCTACTGAAAGTTCATCCAATCACCCCTAATTAATTGTTTATTTATTTATGTATTTGTGTATTTTAGACAGACTGTCAGTCTGTTTCCCAGGCTAGAGTGCCATGTTATCAACCTACCTCACAGCAATCTCAAATGCCTGGACTCAAGTGATCCTGCTGCCTCAGCATCTGGAGTAGCTGGGAATATAGGTGACAATGTCCTGAAAATCATTCTATTTTTAATAGAGACAGGGTCTTACTCTTGCTCAGGCTGGGCCTGAACTCTTGAATTCAAGTGATCTTGCTGCCTCACCTCCCAGAGTGCTAGGATTATAGGCTTGAGCCACTGCTTGCATCCTATGAAATACTATTACATTTAGCATACTCTAGTGCAGCACTTACAAGCATGGTCATGACACTGTCTTGCGAAGGGTAAATTTTACTTAACTTGAGTCTTAGTTTTCCCATAAATGAAATGCAATCAATGAGAATATCATACATACTCAGCTTCCAATAAGTGATAATTGTAGTCAATGTTGTTATAATTATCATAGCCCCCTTAAGCATGGGTCTATTCTAAGTCCATGATATATCTGTCTCTTCCTTGTTTCTTTATTGTGTCCTAGGTTTTGCTTTTGGATTCAGTTTTCATGTGGTTTGACTTAGTACCACCCCAATATTTGGGCAACTGAGTCTCTAATGTGGATCTCAGGTTTTATAGGGCCCTGTTCTGGCTCTTCTCCAGGCCCTTCCTAGTCAGTGAAGAGTCTATGGGACCCACCAGGACTTCATATTCTCACTTTCAAGACCATGGACTGAGTGCCTGACATTCAAGAATTCCCTGTCCACCTGATCCCTAGGCCACTCTCAGAGCCTGCACAGATCTCTTCTCTGGCTTCTACCTCCTCAGGCAGATCATAGTTCTTGGTAGAACTGAGGGCCTGCCAGTAGAAACCTGATTGAGGAGGATTGGATAGAAATTGGACTTGTAGACTTCAGTTTCTGTATGGGTAATGTGAGTTCTCTGGCTGTAGATAAAGATGGAGTCAAAGGTAGGAAGAAAAGAGGCAGGGAGCAGAGAACATAATTTACAAATCTGCCTTTGTACTCCTGGGTAGGTTCTGGAAAGAGTAAGGAAGCCCTTAGCTGGATTATATCCTCAGAGTTTTTTTTTTTTTTTTTCCCCAGTGAACAAGTTTGGGAGGAAAATTTCAGAGTCCTCACAACAAACAGATTTTTATTTTGTGATTTTGTTTGACTGCTAACATAGCTGGAAATAAATCAGATACTAGATTACAGAAAAAGAATCGATTTTAAAACAATTGCTACTATTTTCCAGAATTTGGTTTTCCTGGTGAGAAGCACAGTGCAATATAATTCTTATCTCTTCCACTTACCCACTCCCAGAAGCTTTTAGGATGTCCTTTTTATCCCTGGGGTATTGAAATCATGACATTATGCATGGACACCGATTTCTGCATCATTTTTCACTGTTCCTCTTTGACACTTATCCACGTATTTTGATTGCAGCTTCTGTCTTGGTTCAGTAAGATAACATTTCATATTTTCTCTGGATAGTGGTGTGTTCATCATCCTTTGAAATTCCAACTAGAAGAATTAAAACTTCCTAGACTAATTCTCCTCATCATTCAACTTTTCTTTCCTCCAGTTGCCTATGAGTCCTCTGAGGGATGCATCATGTCCTTGGACAATGTCTACTACAAGGTCTTTCTGTGGGTTTGAAACTAATTAGAATATGTAGCAGTTATCTATAGCTGCAAAACAAATAACTGCAGAACTCAGGGATATTGAACATGAAATATTTCTTGTGAATTAGCAGGCTGGCTAGCAGCTGTGCTTTCATCTGGCCTTTGCTAGGGCAGCTCAGTGTCACAAATTCTCATCCTACAGAGACTAGATGGCTGGACTCCCTATGCCTTCCCAGGGATGACAGAAGCTCAAGGTCAGCAGGCCAATGATACCTTCCCAGTAGATTCCATTTTGGCTGACTTCCACTGACCAAAGCCAGACACATGCTGTGCTCAGGGTTGGAGAATTATACCCAGATGCTGAATATGAGAGCAGTGCAAAGTTGCATGGCTGAGGTTGTGGACACAGACAAGGGTGAAGAATCGGGCCATTAATTTCACCATAGTCTGAATAGTGTGTATGCCCTCTTGTACTACCCATGCTGTCAATGCCAGCATCACATGTTGAAAAGATGCTAAAAGAAACAATCTCTAGTGGAGGCAAGATGGCTGACTGGAGCCAGTTTTGGACAGAGGCTCCCATCCAGAAGGAGAGTTAAAGAACAGAAGTTTAGCAAGTAAGCTGATGGTTAGAAGGTGAACTAGAGAGAAGATTGAAGAGTGCACATCAACCCTACTGTGTCAAGCTGTGACCAAGGATACAAACAAAAGGTACAAAATTGATCACCAAGTGGACGGGAGTCCCCTCTCCCTTGAGAATGGCTCACAGTACACTCTCTACAAACAAGCAAGCAGAGTTCAAAGCTCCTCCCATTTGATCCCATGGGAGAGCCCCTTAAAAAACCAGACCTCCTTCCCTTACTAGGGTGCCAAGGCAATCTCCTGCTATGCATAAAACAGTATAAAACTGTATATATTCTCTACCTGCAATTCTGAACTCCCAGCACTCCCCTCTAACCTCACCCGAAGGTCTGGAAGCCTGTCCTCCATGGAGTCCAGATACTTGGGCATTTTCTCAAAAGGTGAAGACAGGTTGTGGGCTGTTGCAGGTCTGTGATGATTGTACGGAATGGGGGTAGGGGGTGTAAGGAGAAAATGGTGGACTTAAGGAACAGTACAGGAAAGGGAGAGGCAGTACCCACTCCCTCTCCCCTGGTACAGAGCAGCAGCAGCAGCAGCAACAGGAACAATAGGGCTCAAACCTGAGGGGATATTTTGGAAGGACAGTCCCTCTCTCTCTGGGCAACCAGGGAAAGACGGCATCTGTTCCAGTGGCAGACACTGGCGGAATATATCAGGGACAGTAATGCAGATCCCATGAGCTCTGAGGCAGTACCTGCCAGGGCAGAGTGCAGCAGAATAGAGAATTGATGAAGCATACACAGAGCAGACATATTCACAGGGTGGGGCTGTGCCAGGACTGCTTAGTGAGCCTAAGGCACACCTGGCTCTCAGGGGATCATAGCTGAGACAAAGGGAGACAAACTGAAATCTGAGTGAAAGCTCTAACTGGACCCACCCCAACACAGACTGCAGGGGAAACAGAAACACCACCTCTGGGCAGCATCATAAACCAGGGTTACATCACAGTTTCTGTGAACTCAAACAGCACCTGGTCCCCAGGGGAATAAAGCCAGGACAGAATCACAAATTCTGCACAAATATTAGTGAAAGCAACATCAATCAGGGTCAGGGCTGGAACTGAGTGAACAGCCCTAACTTCCATTAACCACCAAGGTTTCCTTGCCTGATGGTGACAGAGTGTGGAGGCCTGGCTTAGGAAAAATAAGATCCCTCTGTGACTCAGGCAGGCTCAAACCCCTGGAGCATCTCCATATTGGAGGGAAATGGGTCATAGCACAGTGACTGGGTGTGACAGAGGTGCAAGGTGGGGAAGGAGGCATGAACGTTCCCAGACCAATTCATTTTCTGGAGGGGGTGGTCCTTATGACTGCACTGAGCACCAGAGTGAGTCATACTCGAGCTGCCAGATAGCTGCCCTGCTATCTAGTTGCCAGAGATCTTTTGAACTCCCTCACTTAAGAGCGGGTGCTCACTGGGACAACTGATTTGGATCTCTCTGACTGGACCAAGCACCCGAGGACTCTCCAAAGTGCTAGCCTAGGTGTGTGGTTGTAGGAAGGTTTGATTTTCCTTTTCCAGTTGTTGCCCATGGGAGGTGGGGTGACTTAATTGCTGGGATTTCTCCACAGCTGAGACTTCAACCCAGAGTAACGAATTCACTGGGATAGGACAGAGACCAACTGAGAACAAGACAAAGCCACTCAGCCCCACCACACCAAGTAAGTCACCAGTGTCTCAGGCCGTAGCACTATATGGGTCCTATGCAAAGCTCTAGGGGAAAAGGTACAGACACCAATCCCAGCTCTTGGGTCAAAGGCTGGATAAACACTAATCCAAGTGCCCCCCAACTCGACTTCACCTTATCTACTCATCTTGCCAAATGGTGTAAAATAATTATGGGGCAGACTAAGTGGAAAAATTCCAGTAACATGAATAACCAGAGTAGATCAACTCCCCCAAGGAACGATACGGCTGACACAACTGAAGATCCTATTCACAGACAAATGGCTGAGATGTCAGAAATCGAATTCAAAGTTTGGATTGCAAATAAGATTAATAGAATGGAGGTAAAGTTGGAATTAGGAATTCAAGGAGCATTTCAAAAGCGGTCTCAAGAATAAAATGAATTCAAAGACAAAATCACTAAAGATTTTGACACACTGAGACAAGAATTTGCAGTCCTCAAAGATCTGAGAAATACAGTAGAATCCTTCAAAAATAGGATGGAGCAGGCAGAAGAAAGGACCTCAGACATTGAAGACAAAGCTTTTGAACACTCCCAAGCACTCAGAGAAAAAGACATATGGAAAGCAAAAACAGATCGTTCTCTCAGAGAGCTTTGGGATAATTCAAAGAAAACTAATATGTGCCTCATAGGAATTCCTGAAAGCAATGAAGTTGCTTCACAGAGCATACAGGCCCTTTTTCATGACTTCATGAAGGAGAACTTTCCAGACATGCCAAGAGATTCTGAAATTCTGATAGCAGACAGTTTCAGAACCGCAGCAGGACTCAACCCAAATAAGACAACCCCCAGACACATTATAATTAACTTCACTAAAGTTAATATGAAGGAGAAAATACTGCAAGCAGCAAGATGGAAGAAAAACATAACCTACAAGGGGAAAAATATTAGAATGACTGCAGATCTCTCTGCTGAACCCTTTCAAGCTAGAAGAGGGTGGTCATCGACTTTTAATCTTGTAAAACAAAATAATTTTCAACTCAGGATCCCATATCCAGCTAAACTGAGTTTCATTTATGATGGAGATATTAAATACTTTAATGACATTCACATGTTGAAGGAATTTGCCATAACTAAACCAGCTCTCCAGGATATTCTCAGACCTATCTTCCATAATTACCAGCGCAAACCTCCACCACAAAAGTAAACTCACTCAGAAACTTTGGATCAAATTCCAACTTACACAGTGGCAAAAGGATTAAAAATGTCCCCCGGACATTTCAAAACCTTAATACCCAAAATTCTACCAGGATTATCAATATTCTCAATTAATGTGAATGGCTTGAATTGTCCTCTAAAGATGCACAGGATGGCTGACTGGACACAAAAACTCAGGCCAGACATCTCCTGCATACAAGAATCTCATCTTACCTTAAAAGATAAATATAGAATCAGGATAAAGGAATGGTCATCTATATTTCAGCCAAATGGAAATCAGAAAAAAGCAGGTGTGGCAATTTTATTCACAGATACAATAGGCTTTAAAACAAGCAAAGTAAGGAAAGATAAGGATGATCACTTCATATTTGTTAAGGGTAATACTCAATACGATGAGATTTCAATTATTAATATTTATGCACCCAACCAGATATGCCTAAATTTATAAGAGAGACTCTAACAGACATGAGCAACTTGATTTCCTCCAGCACCATAACTTTCGGAAATATTAACACTCCTTTGGCATTGTTGGATACATCCTCCAACGAGAAGCTAAGCAAAGAAATTTGAGAATTATACTTAACCATTCCACATTTGGATTTAACAGACATCTACAGAACACTTCATCCTAACAAAACTGAATACACATACTTCTCATCAACCCACAAAACATCCTCCAAAATTGATCATGTCTTAGGTCAAGTCTAACATCAGCAAATTTAAAAGAATAGAAATTATTCCTTGCATCTTCTTGGACCGTCATGGAATAAAAGTTGAACTCAGTAACAACAGGCATCTGCAAGCTCATATAAAAACATGGAAGCTAAATAGGAAATTACCACATTTTTGGAACAAAATGATGATGAAGACATGAATTATCAGAACCTCTGGGATACTGCAAAGGCAGTCCTAGGAGGGAAATCTATAGCACTGCAAGCCTTCCAAAAGAGAATGGAAAAGAGGAAGTTAACAACTTAATGGGACATCTCAAGCAACTGGAAAAGGAAGAACATTCTAATCCAAAACCCAGCAGAAGAAAAGAAAGAACAAAAATT
>CAUYQV010023722.1:0-16493 GCA_963574575.1 Galagoides demidoff | reverse complement strand
TGTGGTCCCAGCTACTTGGGAGGCAGAGGCAGGAGACTCGCTTGAGCCCAGGAGTTGGAGGTTGCTATGAGCTGTGATGCCATGGCACTCTACCCAGGGGGATAGCTTGAGGCTCCGTCTCAAAAAAAAAAAAAAAGAATACTCTATTAGGCTCGGCATCTGTGGCTCAAGTGGCTAAGGCGCCAGCCACATACACCTAAGGTGGCGGGTTTGAATCCAGCCTGGGCCTGCCAAAACAACAATGATGGCTGCAACTAAAAAATAGCCAGGCATTGTGGTGGGCACCTGTGGTCCCAGCTACTTGGGAGGTGGAGACAGAAGACTCGCTTGAGCCTAGGAGTTGGAGGTTGCTGTGAGCTGTGATGCCACAGCACTCTACCCAAGGAGACAGCTTGAAGCTCTGTCTCAAAAAAAAAAAAAGAATACTCTATTAGATTATTGTATGTCACTTTATATTCTTGAATTTATAAAGCAAATGGGAGCATAAGTATCTTAGAAGGAATAAAAGAATATGTTACAATTTTTTAATAGTATTTTCTCTGTTTCTTTTTTTCCAATTTTTTTATAACCCAACCATTTTCTGCTTACACACACTTTTCTTTCTTCCTTTTTTTTTTTTTTAAATTTATTTCAAACTATTACAGTGGTACAGAAGTTTTGGTTACATAGTTTACTTTGTACAGATCGAGTCAAAGTTATAAGGGCGTCCCTCCCCCAGATAGTGTGTATTGTACCCATTAAGTGTGAATTTACCCATCCTCTCTTCCTCCTCCAGCCTGCTATATTTTCATTGAATTTTACCTCTTATGTACATATAAATGTTGATCAATTAGTTTCAACTTTTTTTTTTTTTCTGTTTGAGACAGAGTCTTACTCTGTTGCCCTGAGTAGAGTGCTGTGGGCTCATCAGGTACCCACACAACACCTGGCTAGTTTTTCTGTTTTTAGGAGAGACAGGGTCTCACTCTTCTAGAAGAATAGTCTCCAGTTCCATCCAGGTTCTTAGAAAAGATACAAGGTCACCATTTTTTTAATGGCTGAGTAATACTCCATGGTATACCTGTACTACATTTCATTAGGTATACCTATACCACATTTTATTAATCCATTCATGGGTTGGTGGGTGCTTGGGTTATTTCCATCTTTTTGCAATTGTGAATTGTGCTGTTATAAACATTTGAGTGTATGTGTCTTTTTGATAAAATGAATTTTTTCCTTAGTGTAAATACCTAGTAGTGGGATTGCTGGTTCAAATGGTAAGTCTACTTTTAGTTCTTTGACATATCTCCATACTACTTTCCATAGAGGTTGTACTAGTTTGCAATCCCATCAACAGTGTATAAGAGTTTCTTTCTCCACACATCCATGTCAGCATCTGTTGTTTTGGGATGTTTATTTATTTATTTTTTTTGAGACAAAGTCTCACTCTGTCAGCCTGAGTAGAGTGTGGTAGTATCGCAGCTGACAGCAACCTCAACTCTTGGGCTCAAACAGTCTTCTTGCCTCAGCTTCCTGAGTAGCTGGGACTAGAGGCACCTACCACAATACTGGACTATTTTTAGAGATGGGGTCTTGATCTTGCTCAGACTGGTCTCAAACTCTTGAGCTCAAACAATCCACTTGCCTTGGCCTTCCAGAGTGCAAGGATGCAAGCATGAGCCATCTTGCCCAGCCTGTTTTGGGACTTTTTGATTAAACCCATTTTCACTGGAGTTAGGTTGTATCTCATTGTGGTTTTGATTTGCATTTTCCTGATGATTGAAGATATTGAACATTTTTTTCATGTGTTTTTGGCCATTAATATATTTTTATTTGAAAAGTTTCTGTAGATGTCTTTGCCCACTTTTTCCTTTTTTTTTTTTTTTGAGACATGGCCTTACTATGTCACTCTTGGTAGAGTGTGTGGTGTTACAGCTCATAGCAACCTCTAACTCTGCGGCTTAAGCGATTCTCTTTCTTCAGCCTACCAAGTAGCTGGGACTATAGATGGCCGCCACAATGGCTGGCTATTTTGTTGTTGTTGTAGTTGTCATTATTGTTTAGCAGGCCTGGGCCAGATTCAAACCCACCAGCACCGGTGTATGTGGCTGGCGCCCTAACCACTGAGCTATGGGCACCAAGCCTCTTTGCTTACTTTTTAATGGAATTATTTGATTTTTTTCTTTCTGATTTGATTTAATTCTCATGCAAATATTTTCTCCCATTCTATAGCTTGTCTATTTGCTCTTTTGATTATATCCTTAGCTGTACAGAAGCTTTTTAATTTGATCAAGTCCCATTAATTTATTTTTGTTGTTGCTGTTATTGTTTTTGTGGTCTTCTTTATAAATTCTTTGCCTAGGTTGATAAGCAAAGAGTTTTTCCAACCTTTCATTCTAGAATTTTTATAGTTTCATGCATTAGGTTTAAGTCTTTTATCCATTGTGAATTAATTTTTGTGAGTGGTAAGAGGTGTAGATCCTGTCGCATTCTTCTACATGTGGCTATCCAATTTTCCAAGCACCATTTATTGAATAGAGATTCTTTCCCCCTATGCATGCTTTTGTCTGCTTTGTCAAAGATCAGATGGGAATATGAGAATGATTTCATATCTGAGTTCTCTGTTTTGATCCATAGGTCTATACCTCTGTTTTTATGGTAGTACCATGCTGTTTTGGTGACTGTGGCCTTGCAGTTTAGTTAGAAGTCTGGTAAAGTGATACTCATCAATTTGTTCTTTTTTTTTTTTTTTTAGAGACAGAGTTTTACTGTCTTGCCCTCGGTAGAGTGCTGTGGCATCACAGCTCACAGCAACCTCCAGTTTCTGGGCTTACGCGATTCTCCTGCCTCAGCCTCCCAAGCAGCTGGGACTACAGGCACCCGCCACAGCACCTGCTATTTTTTTGTTGCAGTTTGGCCGGGGCCGAGTTTGAACCCACTACCCTCTGTATATGGGGCAGGTGCCCTACTCACTGATGGGGCACTGCCCCATCAATTTGTTCTTATTGCATAAAGTTGCATTGGCTAAAATAAATAAATGGGACTTGATCAGATTAAAGCATTGGTTCCATATGAAGTGTAGAACTACTTTTTCTAGATTAGCAAAAAATGATTTTGGTATTTTAATGGGGATTGTATTGAATCTGTAAATTACTTTTGGTAATATAGACATTTTAACAACTAGAGCAACCCAATAAGAGAAGGAAATCAAGTGTATCCAATAGGGAAAGAAGAGGTCAAACGATTGCTCTTTGCTGATGCTATGATCTTGTATCTAGAAAACCCCAAAGAATCAACCAAGATACTCCTGGAATTGATAAATTAATTCAGCAAAGTCTCAGGTTACAAAATCAAGGTAGATAAATCAATAGCTTTCATATATGCCAACAACAGTCAAATTGAGAATCAAATCATAGAAGTTTTGTGTATCCAAGGGTAGAGGAAGCACTACAATAAATTCTGTGTACTCATTGTCTGGCTTCAAGAATTACTAATATTTTACCAGTTTTTTTCAACTATTCCTTGATTTCTTGAAATGTTTTAAAGTAAGTTTCTGACAATATATTTTTTCTTTCAAAAACATTTTCCTTGTGTATATTTCTGTTTTTTTTTTTTAATAACTTTCTTGGCTGGTATTCTGGGTTAATAGTCTTTTAGTTCTTTAAAGATATCATTTCATTGCTTTCTAGCTTGCATCATTTCTGATGAGCACTCTGCTGTCATTTTTATCTTTGTTCCTCTGTGATTATTTATTTTTTCTCTGGCTCACTTCAAAATGTACTCTGTCTTTTGGTGTTAGCAGCTGACTGTGCTTGTTTAGGTGTGGGTGCATGCACGTTTGTGGGTGTGTGGTTAGGATTTTGTGCCTGTCTTTCCTGTGACTGCTAATCACCTTCTCACTTATAGGGAGCTCTTTCTGATCTCCTGCCCTTCCTACAATCTTTTTAGATTTTGGGTTAATATGAAGGTTCATATGATTAGGTTACATTGTTTGCCTTTGTAAGTTAAGTCCAAGTTGTAGTTGAGTTCTTCACCTAGGAAGTATGCCATATTATACCTGTTGGGTGTGAACTTACTGAGTTCCCTCCCCCCATCTGATTCTTGAATTTGTGTTTTTCTCTCATGTGGGCCTGTGGTTATTGATATACTAGTTTCATCTCAGTACTGAACACACAGAATGCTTGGTTTTCCATTCTTGAGATACTTTTGCTTAGGTGAATGTTCTCCAAATCTGTATGAGTAAACACAAAAGATTCAATCTCCACCTTTTCTATAGTCTCCATGGTATACATATGCCAGCGTTCATTAATCCATTCATGGATTGGTGAGCACTTGGGTTGTTTCCACATCTTTGCAATTGTGAATTGTGCTGCTATAAACATATGAGTGCAAATATTCTTATGGTAAAATATTTTTTTTCTTCTGGGTAGATACTGAGTAATAGGACTGTAGGATCAAATGAGAAGCCCACTTTTATTTTTTTGCAGATTCTCCATACTTCTTTCCAAAAAGAATTTATAAAGAAGACCCCATTGGCAATTGCAGGAATAACTAACATAAATAAATGAGGTTTGATTAAGTTAAAAAGCTTCTGCAAGGCCAAGGACCCAATGAACAAAGAAAATAGACAACATTCAGAATGGGAGACGATATTCACATGTTATGAACTGGACAAAGGACTAATAACCAGAATCTACAAAAAACTCAAGCAAATCAACAAGAAAAGAGCTAACAACCTCAATAATCATTGGGTAAGAGACATGAACAGAGCCTTTTCCCAGGAAGACAGATGAATGGCCAACAAAAACATGAAAAACTGTTCATTATTCCTTATCATCAGAGAAATCACTTTGAGATATCACCTAACCCCGGTGAAAATAGCCTACTTTAGGCCCCAAACCTGCAGATGCTGGCATGGGTACAGAGAGAGGGTACACTTATGCATTGTTGGTGGGATTGCAAACTAGTATAGTTATTTTGGAAAGAAGTAAGGAGAATACTCAAAGAACTCACAATTTTTCTCATGAGCCCTTGTTAGAGGACCAAGGAGTAGAGCTTAAGAATGATACAAACTCTCTTGTGACTTGGGCCTCAGCTCTTTTAAAATGCTATACAGTTCACATTTGGCTTTTAAGAATTCACTATAAGTTTAGCTGTTTTTTTTTTTTTTTCTCATTTGCTTGCATAATGACCATCTCTTTCTCCTCTGTTTTGCTGGAGGTGAGGCAGTTTATGTATACTGTCTTTTCTTGGAGGGGCTTATGTTTCTTTAGTATTTGGTTTATATGGTTGCTTTGGGTTCTCAGCTTGCTGATGAACTAAAAAATTATGAATTTGTGGATTTTCTGGATATTCATTTTTAGTGTAGGAGGGATATTTTTTGCACTGTTCTACATCATTAGTAAAGCAGAAGTCTTTTCCACGGTCCTGGACCACATATATAACAGTGGTCTCATAACATTATCTAAACATAGAAAAGGTATCATATTTTTACTGTACCTTTTCTATGTTTAGATACACAAATTCTTACCACCGTGCTAAAATTACCTACAGTTTTCAATACAGCAACATACTGTAGAGTTTTACAGCCCAGGAGCAATAGTCTCTACTATACAGCCAAAGCATGTAGTCAGCTGTACCACGTACCTACCATGCGTAAATACTTTCTATGGTGTTCACACAGTGACAAAATCGCCCAATGACACATTTCTCAGAACATTGTTCTGTCATTAACTAATAAGAACTCTGGATTTCTCCCCTTTGTTTCCTCTTCTATCTCAGTAAATAGCATCACCATGCAGCCAGTCCCTTAAGCCAGATGGCCAAGCGTTTCTTTGATGTCTCTTTATCTAAGCCTCCTCCCCCATCCCTATCCAATTTCTTCTGACCTTATGCTAACTCTACTTTTAAAACACATCTAAAACGTGTCTGTGTTCTTGTTCTTATTACGTCTACCTCCCTCTTCAAGCCATTATCTCCTCACTTGATCTACAGCGATGGTCTCCTACCTGGTTTCTCTCTTCATTCTTGCTTTTCCCCATACCTCCCAGCAGCCAGAGTCATCTTTAAAATATGTACATTCAATTATGCTAGTTCTCTGCTTCAAATATTCTAATATCTTCATAACTCATTGGGAGTAAAACCCAAACTCCTGACTTTCTTTCACTTGTAGAACAGGATCTGTCTTATGCCCACCTCGCTGAACTGACCTGCCACTCCTCCTCCCTTACTGTGCTCTGCTTTTTATCACTTCCTGAAATGCCCCAGCTCATTTCTTCCCAGGGACTTTGTGTTAGCTATTTGCCTTCTGTTTAGAATATTCTTCCCTCTGATTTGAATGTCTATCTTTCTTCTTTAAAATTCAGGTATTGGCTTAAGTGATTTCCTATTCCCCAGAGAAGCCTTTTCTGACTGTTTTGTCAAAGAAGCAACCCAATTACTTGTTTTTCTGTCATCCTATAATCTTTGCGTAGCAGTTAACATCTGATGATATTTTTCATGTTTATTTATTTACTGGTGTCCTACGTGTACCATCAGCAGTGCTGCCTTCAACCTGGACAAGAGGTATCCTTAACCTTGGGCCTTTGCTTTAAAGATTCCATTCTGCCCTGCGATTGTTGTGATTTGTTGGGCCTATTTCACACATCAAGGGATCCATGAGGACAAAAGGACAGGTTCTTCTGGAGCCTACTCTACCCTGTGCCAAATTATAGACCATGCTAAGGCCAATTGATGCCCTAGAATTCTCTTTGCAATTTGCCCTGAGCTAGCTTTGAGGAACTAGATGGACCTCATTTCTAGGTACATCTTCCCAAGAATGAACTGTCTCCATGCGTGCACATTTCAAGGCCTGAGGGTTGGCTAAATAGGACATGTTTGCAGGAAAGGTGGATAGGGCTAGAACACATGATTTAGGGAGTCATGTGTGCTCAAAGACACTTGAGATGTGGCCAGGAATGAAGATAAAAGAGAAAGGGGGATATGAGCTAAGGGCTAGATTCTTGCAGTTGAGGAATCCTGGAATTCAGAATTTAAATTTAGCCTTTAAGGTTGCTATGAAGGAATATTAGTCAAGTGAGGAGCATGAAAAATATTTTATCTAAAAATTTGTCAATAAAAAAAGATTTAGGGGTATAAGATGAATTCTTTTATATTTAGGAATCTAGTTTTATTTTTCTGCATATGTCTATCAAATGACTACAGTTTTCCCAGCATCATTTGTTGAATAATGTGTTCTTTCCTCAGTGTATGTTTTGTTGAAGATTGGTTAAATGTATGTGGTTCTAGTTTTATGCCAGCTGTTTTGGTATTAGATAGTATAATAGCCTTGTGGTATAATTTAAAATCAGGTAATGTGATGCCTCCATTTTTGTTGTTTTTGCTTAAGATTGCTTTGTCTGCCTAGGTGCCTGTGGCTCAAGTGGCTAAGGTGCCAGCCACATACACCTAAGGTGGTGGGTTCCAATCCAGCCCAGACCCGCCAAACAACAATGATGGCTGCAACCAAAAAATAGCCGGGCATTGTAGCAGGCACCTGTGGTCCCAGCTACTTGGGAGGCTGAGGCAGGAGACTCGCTTGAGCCCAGGAGTTGGAGGTTGCTGTGAGCTGCGAAGCCACAGCACTCTACCCAGGGGGATAGCTTGAGGCTCTGTCTCAAAAAAAAAAAAAAAGATTGCTTTATCTATTTAGGCTCTTTTGGGGGGTTCCATGTGAATCTTAGATTGTTTTCTCTAATTTTATAAAAAATAATTGTTGGTATTTTAGTGGGAATTGCTTTAAATCTTTAGATTGCTCTGGGCACTTTGATCATTTTAACAATATTGATTCCTTTGATCTATGAACATGGGATCTTTCTCCATTTGTTTGTGTCATCTACAATTTCTTTCATTAGTGATTTATATTTCTCTTTGTAGTGACATTTATTGGTTAAATTTATTCCTAGATATTATATTTTATTATAGCTATTGTAAATGGGCTTGAGTTCTTTAGTTCTTAGTTTGGTCACTGTTGGTGTATAGAAATGTTATTGATTTCTGCATGTTGATTTTATAACCTGAGACTGATGAATTCAATTATGGAAGTAGGAGTCATTTGAAGAAATCCTGAGGGTTGTCTAGGTATAAAATTTCTTTAACAGAGATAATTTGAAATCCTCTTTCGAATTTGGATGAATTTATTTCTTTCTCTTGCCTGATGGCTCTGCTAGGATTTCTAGTGCAATGTGAACATCCTTGTCTTGTTCTCATTCTTAGGAAGAATCTTTCAACTTTTCCCCATTCAGTATGTATGAGACATAGCTTTGGCTTATATGGTTCTTGTTATTTTAAGGTATATTCCTTTTATGCCTACTTTTTTAAAGGTTTTATCATGAAAGGATGCTGGATTTTATCAAATACTTTTTTCTGCATCTGCTGAGATGATCATAGGCTTTTTGTTTTTAATTCTGTTTTTGTGGCAAGTCACATTTATTGGCTTCTGTATGTTGAATCATTCTCACATCCTTGGAATAAAATCCACTTGATTGTGGTGAATTATCTTTTCAAGGTGTTGTTGGATTTGTTTTGCTAGTATTTAGTTTAGGAGTTTTGTGTTTGTGTCCATCATAAATATTGGTATGTAGTTTTCTTTTTTTTTGTTTCATCCTTTCTTGGCTGTGGTAAACATTCTTCATCTTTCGGAACAGTTTCAGTAGGATTCACACCAGTCCTTCTTTGTATGTCTGGTAGAATTTGGCTGTGAATTCATCTGGTCCTGAGCATTTTTTTGGTTGGGAGACCTTTTATTACTCTTTTAATCTCACTACTTGCTATTGGTCTAGAGTTCTATTTCTTTCTGATACAATCTCAGGAGATTGTGTGCTTTCAGGAATTTGTCCATTTCCTCTAGTTTTCTAGTTTGTGAGGTTATAATTGTTCACAGTAATCTCTTGTGATATTTCCTATTTCTGTGATATCAGTTGTAGTGTCTCCTTTTTTGTATCTTCTCTCTTCTTTTGTTAGTCTAGCTAGTGGTTTATCAAGTTTGTTTATCTTTTCAAAGAACCAACTTTTCATTTTGTTCATTTGTTATATTGTTTTGCTGGTCTCTATTTCATTTAGTTCTGCTCTAATTTTTATATCTTTTCTTCTACAAACACTGGATTTGGTTTGCTGTTTTTCTAGTTCCTTGAGGTGTGATGTTAGGTTTTTAATTTGTGATCTTTCTACTTTTTTTGATTTAGGCATTTAATGTTATGAACTTCCTTCTCAGCCTGTGTTTGCTGTATCACCAGGCTTGACAATGAAGTTTGTGACCTCATTCTAGAAAAAGTACTACATATCTAATTGCTGAATGTCAGTATGGGCACCTTCAAAGTTATATACTGATGTTAGTGCCTTGTCCAATCTTCAAAGCAATTTTGGCACTCTTTCTGGAATGGCAATTAAAGCTATCATTGTATTACCTTTGATGTCCTGAATGTTATCAAAATATCTTCTTTTCAATATTTACTTTATGTCTGGGTAAAGGAAAAAGTTATTGGGGGCCAGATCAAGTGAGTAGGGAGGGTGTTCCAATGTAGTTATTTATTTACTGGTTAAAAACTCCCTCACAGACAGTGCCAGGTGAGCTAGTGAATTGTCACGATGCAAAAGTCATGAGTTGTTGGCCAAGACTTTTGGTTAAGAATTTCCTGTTTCTCTATTAATGTTTACTTGGTCTGCTATGCTTCTCATAGTCAGCTGATAATTGTGACACACAATTTGACGAACTTTCACAGTGTTTTTATCAGTTCTGTTCATTACTGGCTGCCCTGACTTCATTGGTGAAGCCAGAAAAATGTTTAATCCATCTGTACTCTGCCATTTTCTTCATGGCATTATCCATATAAACTTAGATTAACATGTCCCTGATTTCACTTCCACTCTTGCCAAGTTTAAGAAGAAATTTAATGTTTGTTTTTTGCTTTACTTCAAGCCCTAATATTCTTGTGATGGCACACACAAAACAACTTGCAAAAACAATAATGAATGCCACTCAGCAAGACACTACCATGTGTTGTCATGAACACAACTGTGAGACACTAATATACCAAGGTTATGTATGAAATCTTACCAAGTTGTTTGTACAGTGCTGCCAATATAAGTGCATGGCAGCAAGTTCACTAACTCAATTGCCACAACTTGTACACAGGTTTTGGGATGTTGTGTTTTCTTTTTCATTAAAAAATTTTAATATTTCCATCTTTATTTTTTCATTGATCTCATAGTTGTTCAGAAGCATGTTTTTAAATTTCCATGTGTTTGTATGGTTTCTGAAGTTCCTCTTGATATTACTTTCTAGCATTATTCTATTGTGGTCTGAGAAGATACTTGATATGATTTTAGTTTTTAAAATATTTGTTAAGATTTGTTTTGTGGCCTAACATATGGTGTATCTTGGAGAATGTTCTATGTGTGGAACTAAAGGATGTATATTCTGTAGTTGTTCAATAGAATGTTCTTTAAATGTCTATTAAGTCCTCTTGGTTGAAAGTCTAATTTAACTCCAATGTGTTCTGTTGATTTTCTTTCTTGATCACCTGTCCAGTGTTGTGAGTAGGGTGTTGAAGTCCCTCACTATTAATGTGTTATTATCTATTTCTTCATTTAGGTCTACTATTTGTTTGATGAATCTGAGTGCTTTAATGTTGGGTGCATATATGAAGTATATTTAGGATCATTATATCCTCTCCCTGCATTGGTCCCTTTTTTACTATATAATGGCTTTCTTTTTCTTTTTTTTTTTTTTACTGTTTTTGTTTTAAGAACTGTTTCATCTGATATAAGTATAGCCATTGCTGCTCACTTCTGGTTTCTATTTGTGTGCAGTATGTTTTTCCACCCCTTTACTTTCAGTCTATATGTGTCTTTATGAATGAAGTGAGTTTCTTCTAAGTAGCATATGGTTAGATCATGTTTTTTTATTCATTCTGGCAATCTACATTTTTTAAGAGGAGCATTTAATCCATTTATATTCTAGGTTAATATTGATAAGTGAGGCTTTGTTCTTGTCATATTAGTTGATTTTATAATTATTTTATGATTTCTTTTTCTCTTTTTATCTTTGTGGTTTGCTGAACTTCTGTCATGTTGCCATTTAATTTCTTTCTCTTTGTCCTTTGGGTGATTATTTTTAGGACCTGAGAATTTTGTACTTTCTTGTCATTTTGTGATGGTAAATACTGGCCTTTTGCTTCCATGTTTAAGACTCCTAGGGCTGATCTATTTGTGATTAATTCTCTCAGTGTTTGCTTGTCTGTGAAAGACTTTATTTATTCTTCATTTGTGAAGCTTATTCTGGCAGAACATAATATTTTTGACTGGCACTTTTTTCTTTCAGCATTTGAAGATGCCATTCCATTCTCTTTTGGCCTATGAGTTTTCTGCTGAGAGGTCCACTGTTAGTTTAATGAAATTTCCTTTATAGATGACTAGATGCTTTTTTCTTGCTAATTTGATAATTCTGTCTTTTACTTTGACTTTAGTCATTGTGGTTATAATATGCTGTAGCAAAGTTCTTTTTGCAGTGTATTTGTTGGGGAATCATTGGGTCTCCTGTATCGAAATATTTGACTCTCTTGCTAGTCTTGGAAAGTTTTCAGCAATTATTTCCTTAAATAAGTTTTCTAAACTTTTTGATCCTGCTTCTCCTTTGGGAATGATGATAATTCATAAGTTCACTTGCTTTATATAGTCCAAGATAATTTGAAGGCTTTGCTTATTTTTAAAATTCTTTTTTTCTTATTTTTAAGAGGCTAAATTATTTCAAAAAGTCTGTTTTCAAGTTCTGGGATTGTTTTTCTGCTTATCTATTCTATTCTTAATCTATTTTAAAAATAGATTCATTAAGAATATATAAAATTCATTCAATTATTTTAAATTTTTTTGAATGTATTTTATATTTTCTTAATGAATTTTTCAGCTCCAGAATTTCATTTCCTTTCATTTTATTTCATTTCTCTCTCTTTCTTTAAAATGAAATCTATTGCCTTGGTAAATTCAATTCACATCCTGAATTGATTTTCTGATTTTTTTCTTTTTTTACAGCTTTTTTTTTTGGCTGGGGCTGGGTTTGAACCTGCCACCTCCAGTATATGGGGCCAGCATCCTACTCCTTTGAGCCACATGTGCTGCCTGATTTTCTGATTTTTTTTGTATTGGTTTTCAGATTTCTCTTGCATCTCCTTGAGCAATTGTAGAATTAATATTTGCAATTCTTTCTTTTTTCCTTTTTTTGAGACAGAGTCTCATTATGTTGCTCTTGATAGAGTGCTGTGGCGTCAAGCTCACAGCAACATCAAACTCTTGGGCTTAAGTGAGTCTCTTGCCTCAGCCTCCCAAGTAGCTGGGACTACAGGTGCCTGCCACAATGCCCAGCTATTTTTTTGTTGCAGTTGTTTAGCTGGCCCAGGCCAGGTTCAAACCTGCTACCCTTCCTGTATGTGGCTGATGCTGTAACCACTGTGCTATGGGTGCTGCGCCAATATTTGGAATTCTTTACCTGACATTATGAGGAGTTCTTTTTTATTGGGATCCATTGCTGGACAATTATTGTGGTTCTTTGATGGAGTCATATTTTCTTGCTTTTTTATGTTTCCTATGTCCTTCCTTTGATGTCTGTTCATGCAGTTGCTTGTTCTAATTTTTTGAAATTGTGTTTAAAGGGGAGAATGTTTTTCCTGAAGATGTATACATGTTGATGGCTGAATAGGACACTTTAGGTTTGATTTTGAATGCTTGCAGTAGTGTGATTTTTGTATGATTTCTTAAGCAGTTACACAGGGTCAGTGGTATCTGTGTTTTATTGGTGTCTTAGGGAATGGTTACTAGTTGAAATTCTGGTGAAATTTTACAGGAGGCTTGAATGGCAGCCAAGCCAGTCTTTGGGCTCCAGTTGGGGAAGCAGTGGGCCATGTATGTCTGATTTTAGGCCTGAGAGCAGCTAATACTGGCAGTGGTGTGTGTCCTGGGGGATCAATTCTTGGACTTTCAGAAGGCTTGCTGAGAAGCTAGTGGTTGAAGCAGAGGCCAGTTGTGAGAGTAGGTTCCAAGATTCCTGAGCAGCTGGTATGGTATGGGTGGCAAGAGTGGAAGTAGAACAATCTACTAGGACCCAAGAGATCTGTGTTAGTTACTAATAGCTGCAATGGATTTGGCAGGCTAGTCTCCAGGCCCACAGCTACCTTCAATAGCATGTTAGTTATTGTCTTAAATGTGCTTAGAGAGCTTGGTCTTCCCTGTCCCTTTCAGCACATCTCTGTGCAAATTCCAAGCACCTCCCTATGTCAGGCCTGAGACTTGTGTGGGTTGAGGATTCTCTTGTAGCTGAGATGATAAGAATTTGTGTCAGTGAGTAAAACCTCGCATGCTTCTCTCTTACTGTTAGTCCCTGAGTCCAGGAGGTTCTCTAGCTGTTAGTCAGTCCCTGTCTGGGCAAGTTGCCTCTAAACCTCTCCTTGCCCATTTATGGTGCTTTCCATCACCTCCCCAGTGAATCCTAGCATTCTCACCTAGATGATCTGTTTGAAATATGAGAATCTGTTTACTATTCTGGTTTCTCTCCATGGAGGAGACACATCCTACCTGTGTCTAGTTGGCCATCTTGCTTCCCTCTATCAATTGCTATAATCTCTTTGAATTTTGAATTTTAGCTATATAGACGTAAGGAATGTAGACTTGCATTTGTACTCTTGCCCTGAGTCCTCCAGACATGAGGGTAGAACTAAACATCTCCATCCCACTAAATTATATGAGAACTGGTTCTTACCTGTCTTGCTCTCAGCGATAGTCTCCAAACCTAGAAGAGTATCTGCAAATAGTAGGTGTGTGGCAGGTATTTATTAGAATGAAAAATTAAATCATTATCCCTATGTCTTTTCTCTTGGAAAGAATTTTATCTCTTGAACTTTCTTTTCTTGGAGATAAATATTGCTACTCCTGTTTTGTTTTTGTTAACTTTGCCTTGTATGTCTTTTCTATCCCTTTATTTTCAGTCCCCAAACATGTAATTTTAGGCTCCTTTATTATGAACATTTGGCTACAGTTTTAAAAAAAGTAATTAGTCTCTGTCTTTCAATAAACTATTTAACCCTTTCACATTTACTGTGATTACTTCTAGGTTGAATTAATTGTGGCATTCTTAATTTTTATTTCTCTTTTCTTTCTCTCTTTCCTGACCTCTGCCTTAAACCCAATTCATGACTTTGAGGGGAGATTGAATTTTCTACGTTCCATTCTCCTATCCTTTTTGGTTTAAAAGTGAACTATTTTCTGTTTTCTAGTGATTAATTAATTTTTTTTTTTTAGTCAGAATCTCTCTATGTCATCCTCGGTAGAGTGCTGTGATGTCATAGCTCACAGCAACCTCAAACTCTTGGGTTCAAGCAATTGTCTTGTCTCAGCCTCCCAAGTAGCTGGGACTACAGGCACTGGCTACAATACCCAGCTATTTTTCTGTTGCAGTTGTCATTGTTGCTTAGCTGGCTTGGGGTGGGTTTGAACCCACTAGCCTCGGTATATGTGGCTGACACTGTAACCACTGTGCCATGGGCACTGAGCCTAATTTAAATTTTTTTTTTTTTTACCACATATATAAACATATTTTTGTATGAACATCTAGAATTAATTTGTATCTACATCCTTTACTTAGCCATATTAGAAGTATGGCTTACTTTTACTTCTTTCCTCTCTTCTAAATTCTCATGCACCATCCTAACCATCCTCCTTTTCCCAGCCACCATCTTTTGGAATTGTCACTACTTTTTGTTTGTTTATAATCAGGATTTATTTAGATTTAACAATAAAAAATTTTAGTTCTTTATAGATATGTAAATATGTGATTTCTTTTTCTTGAATTAGGTTTTTTATTTATTTGTTTTAAGTTAGGGCTGGTTTTACTGTATTCTGTCAGAGAGTAAAGCATATGTAGGAAATTTCTTAAATTTTTGCATATCTAAAATCATTTTATTTCTTAGTGATACTTTGAATAGATATAGAATTTCAAAATCATAATAATTTTATCACAGAAAGTTGAAAATAGAGCTTTAGGGCAGTTTTGCTTCTTTTTATTGCCATTTAAAAAAACTAATGAAAATCTGATGTTTATTTCTTCATAGGCAATTTCTACCTCCAGGCATTGAACTTCATCTCGATGTGTCTAGATGTTTGTCTATTTTCATTCATCCTACTAGACATTTGTTGAACCCATTTGTTCTGAGTATTTTTATCTTTTCTGGAAATTGTTATTTTCTGTAATTCCTATGAGTATTTTTCTTTATTCTCTCCTTTTGGGATTCCAGATGTTGGGACTTTTCAACCTTTTTTCACATTTGCCATTTGGGAGGCCTTTCTGAGCAGTGTTCTGGGAGAATTCTTCAATTGCATCATCTAAATAAATAATCATTCTTTAGTTATACCTTTTCTATTATTCAGAGCACTTATTGAGGTTTTCTTTCTTTCTTTCTTTTTAAACCCCTAGTTCTTAGACATAATAACTTGCTTAGGTTAAAAGGAGCCATTTTTCTCTCTTATTCTTCTGAAGATTTAGCTGTATCTAACATATTGACTTCTTTTATTATTTATTTATTTATTTTAGGACAGAGTCTTGCTCTGTTGCCTGGGTTACAAAGCAGTAGTGTCATGATAGCTCACTGCAACTTCAAACTCCTGGGCTCAAGTGATTCTCCTGCCTCAGTCTTTTGAGTAGTTGAGACTGCAGGTGCACACTCCCATGCCCAGCTATTTCCTTCAGAGATAGGGTCTTGCTATGTTGTTCAAGCTGGTCTCAGACTCCTAGTCTCAAGCAGTCCTCCTACCTTAGCCTTTCACAGTACTGAGATTACAGGTGTGAACCACTGTACCTGGTCCATATTGACTTCTTTTAAAGTCTCATTACTTTTTTTCCCATTACCTTTGATTCTCTGAATGAAAGTTTATATAATGAGCATGTGCCTTCATTCACAGAATTACTTTTTGTTTAAAGAAAGAGGGGGATTGTTTGCATGCTTATCTGGAGTCTGAGCAACTTTTCTGTCCCTGCTATATCTGGTCACCTGGCTTGTTTCCAGGATTCCAGGCAGTGGGGTGGCTGGTGGCCACCTGGAGGCTTCTCTTTCTTCCAGGTGGCAGTGAGTGCTCTCCCAAGTGCTGATGACTAGAACTGACATGTTTGTGAATGTATACCATTCCCATCTTTGAGCACAAGTGTGGCACCAGAAGAATAAAAACAAAGGATTCAAAGTTACTGGATGCCTGTACCTTGACCAGTCACCTTTCTGATTTACCCTGGATCCTCTCTGTGGTACTCATTTATTGCCTCTTAGCTTGGGGCCTAAAAATACTTTTACTCCTCTTTCTTTTTTTTTTTTTTGAGACGGAGCCTCAAGCTATCCCCCTGGGTAGAGTGCCATGGCATCACAGCTCATAGCAACCTCCAACTCCTGGGCTCAAGCGAGTCTCCTGCCTCTGCCTCCCAGACTACAGGCGCCTGCCACAAT
>CAUYQV010023721.1:0-21324 GCA_963574575.1 Galagoides demidoff | reverse complement strand
TATGGGTGGTTGGGGGAGGGGAAGGGAATGGGTGGAGGGAGGGTAAATGAAGGGATCACTTCTCTATCCCTATTGGAGGGATAGTTTGTTTATCTTACAAGGGTATAAGTGAATCTTTCTAAGAGTAGAATATAATTGTCTTAACACAATAACTAAGAAAATGACATAAAGGCTATGTAAAGCAGTTTGATGAAAATATTTCAAATTGTTGGCTCAGCGCCTGTGGCTCAATCGGCTAAGGCGACAGCCACATACACCTAAGGTGGCAGGTTCGAATCCCCAGCCCGGGCCACCAAACAATAATGATGGCTGCAACCAAAAAATGGCCGGGCGTTGTGGCGGGCGCCTATGGTCCCAGCTACTTGGGAGGCGAAGGCAGGAAACTCGCTTGAGCCCAGGAGTTGGAGGTTGCTATGAGCTGTGATGCCATGGCACTCTACCCATGGGGATAGCTTGAGGCTCCGTCTCAAAAAAAAAAAAAAAAGAAAAGAAAATATTTCAAATTGTATATGAAAACACCACACTGTACCCCATGACTGCATTAATGTACACAGCTATCATTTAATAAAATATATATATAGATATAATGAAGTAAAAAAAGGCAAAATCTCTACTATTGAGACAAATAGTGAAATTCAATTTTGCTGTTTGGAAGAGGAAATCTTTATTTAAAATAACATAGTTAGACATAACTACAATCACGGTGGAAAAGTTTAATCGACATCTCTTGTATCCAAAAAATTAATTTGATCAAAATTATATGATAACATAGAGTATTCTGGTAATAAAACCAATGAAGTTATTTAAGAGCTACACATTTTTGACTTTGCAATTCAAATACAGAATACATAGTCTTTAAAATATTTCTAGACCATTTATAAAACTGAATTTTATGTCAGAGCATAAGAATGTTTTAATTTCAAAAAATTAAAATAGAACACATTACATTTTCTTCTGTAACAATTTTTAAAAGACCATTTTTGTTTGTTTGTTTGATTGGTTGGTTGGTTGGGGGGGAGGTTGGTTTTGATGAATAATTGAATTTTTTTCTTTTTCTTTTTTTTTACTTCAAATTAATATGAGGGTACAATCATTTTTACCACAAACACATTTGCATCAAAAAAGACTCTTTTGAATACGAGTTGGGAACAAAAATTTATCCAAAGAAATCAAAACACTTGGGAATTCATAAATACTTTAAAAAATAACACTGATATTAAAAAGGAAATAATGGTCCCACTGTGAGACAACCTTTCTATACTGCACACAGAGTTACCCCATGTGCTCACAGCAGCCTGACTGTGGGCTCTGGGCCGTGGTCACACTGTCTATACACTCTCCCTGGGGAGGAGATGGCGGATGTCCTTTCCTCCAGGCACCCTGGCACTGCATATGTTTTCTTCTCAATGCCTGCTGAAAGCCGCTTTGAATTTTCTCACTCCCCCAGTTCAGAGTCTATTTTGTTTGAAAGCGTGGCTTTTTATATATTCTTTCAAAATTCTTTTGACCCTCAACCTAACAGTAACCTTTATGCAGCAGAATCTCTGTGAGTTGAACACCTAAGAGTCAATGTAGGGAAGCGGTCAGCTAGGGAGCTACTGTATTTATTATCTTCTTTTGTGTTATACCTTTCCAAAAGCTGCAGGATTTAAATATGTCCTGGCCATGGATGAATTGAATCAAGGAAGGGCAAGATTAAAATAAATTTAAGAGAATATTTATACAAAATGATAATATAAAATGTAACTTTTATTCTACAATATGAACATAATATTGATGTTTTTAAAAACCAACCCAACATACTACACACACACATACAAACCAGGTCAATCTTACTTAAGAATCTGGATGTAATGTATAATAAGATTGTACATTTTATATTGTATTAACACACATAATCCAGATGCATGGGTGAACATATATTACCCCCCAAATTAAATTCACAGATATAATTCAGAGGAATATCTAAAGATAATATAAGATTTGCCACAAACTAAAAATGTTAATAATTGTGGAATCTAGGTATAAGGGTTGATCATGCTTTTTTCCTCTACTTTTGCCTATTTTTGAAAATTTCCGTAATAAAATGATTTTTTTGCAGGTTTTTTTTTTTTGTTTGTTTGTTTGTTTTGTTTTTTTGGGTTTTTTTGGCCAGGGCTGGGTTTGAACCCACCACCTCCAGCATATGGAGCTGGCACCCTACTCCTTTGAGCCACAGGCACCACCCAATAAAATGATTTTTTAAATAAACTTTCACACTATGTTAAGTTAGTTACTGATTTCCATTAAAATGGTTCAACATATTAAATAAATAAATAGCTTAACATCAGGAGATCTACTTTGATAGTTAAAAGAGAGGAAAAGATATTTGATAATATTAAACATCCATTCACGTAAAAGCTCTTAGTTAACTTGGAAAAATGTGGTATTTTGTTACAATGATAAAATATTTCAAGCTAACAGACATTCTATTTACAAATAGGGCAGGCACTTGTAGAGGACTTATTAAATGTCAGTTTCTATTGCAGTATTTTAACATGTAAATGAATTTAATTTTTCCAACAAATCTATGAGGAACATATTGTTACCATCGCCACTTTACTGGTGATATAATCAGAAACAAAGACTTTAAGTAACTTTCCCAGGTTCACACAGCTAATCAGTAGAGGAGCTGGGGTTAGAACACAACACAGGCTCCAGGGTCCATTTCTCAACCAGGCAGTTTGTCACCTCTGTGCACTGTGCTCACCAGTGATGAAATCCCAGAGAGATTGGCATTAGCATCAGGACTACATCTAGATGACCCATGAGCTTCCCAGCCATTCAGCATTGTTCTGAAAGTTCTAGTAATTAAATAATACAAGAAAAACAGAAAACAAATATACAAATTATAAGATGGTAATGGACCAAATTACCACTATTGAAAGTAAAAATCAATTTCTCTAAGTTTGAGAAAATCAATTAGAAAATTATTAAAACCAATTGGCAAATAGGAAATAATGGTACATAAAAAAAAGTTTTCTATATTCCAGAAATATTTCATTAGAAAACATAATGAAAAACAAATTCCCTCTGGAATGGCAAGAAAAAATATAAAATGTTTAGAAATAAACATAACAGTTCATATATTGTGCATAAATGAAGGAAACCACAGACTTTTATTAAATAACAAAATATCATTTGAAAAAAATTAGGACATATGCCACATTCCCAAAGGCAAGGTTTCCATATCACCAAGATCTCAGGTTCCCAAAATAACTTTATAAAGATGATACTTATAATCCCAATGATATGGAGTAAATTGTGACCCCACCACTATCATCACCAAAATCCCTATGTTAAAGCCCTGACTATTGGTGTGACTATTTGGGCCTTTATTTAGGAGCTAATTAAGATTAAATGATGATGGCTCCTAATAGGACTATGGACTAATAGGACTATGGACTCATAAGAATGGGAAGAAAGAGTCTCACACTCCTTCTCTCCCTCTCTCCCTCTCTCTCTCATTCTCCCTCTCTCTCACTTATCTCTCCCTCTATCTCCCTCTCTGTCTCTTTTTTCTGTTTCTCTCACTCTCCCCCACTCTCCCTTTCTCTCTGTCCCCTTCTCTCTCTCACTTTCCTCCCCACTCCCCTCCCTCTCTCTCTCTCTCTCTCTCCCCACCCACTTTCCCCCTCTCTCTCACTCTCCCCTCCACTTTCCCTCTCTCTCTCTCACTCACTCTCCCCCCCCACTTTCCACCCTCTCACTCTCTCTTTCCCTCTCTCTCTATCTCTATCTCTCTCCTTCTCACTCTCCCCCCCTCACTTGTTCTCTTCCCTCCCTCTCTCTCTGTCTTTCTCTCCCCCCCCAACTCTCCCACTCTCTCTCTCTCTCACACTCTCCCCCCTCCCTCACTGACCTCTTGATGACAAAGTGGCAAGGCAGCCACACACAAGCCAGGGAGAAGGTGGTTACCAAACCCAGCCACAGTGGCCCCTAAAATAGGACTTACAGCCTCTGGAACTGTGAGAAAATTGATTTGTTGTGTGAAACACCCGGTCCGTGGCATTTGGTTACAGCAACCTGAGCTCACTAATACATCTGCTAAGGTTTTTGTGTGAATATTTAAGGTCATTCAGAAGACTAAACTCTCAGGAGTTATATTCCAGAGAAATCATCACTAGGCAACTCTCACAGTAGTAACTGAGTCGTGCAAGAATCATTAATAGATAATACAACTAGTGATAAAAGTAAGATGAGTAACAAAATATCTATAGAATTTCAAAAGATTTCCCCACACCATACTTGTTAATTACAAAGGGGAAATAACAACTTAATAGCAGAAAAATCTGGCAGGTACCACCTTCACCAGCAGTTAAAAAAAAAAAAAAAAAAAAACTTTGCTGTGTCTCCTAATAGAATGCACAGAGAAGAACATAGAACCACTTGTGTGATTGTCCTGCCCAAGCTGCATAATCAGAGTCTAATCAGGAGGAGATACCCGACAAGCCCAGCCCAGGAAACATTCTGCAAAATAACTGACCTGGACCTTTCAAAGACAGTCAAGTCTATGTAAGACAGAGACAGAGGAAGTTTTCAAGAAACAGAGGAGACCAGAGAGATGTGGCACCTAAATGCAGGATGAGATCTGGGGTTTTCTTTTGCTACAAAAGGGATTATTGGAACATTCAGCAAAGTTTGGACAAGGTTTACAGATTAGCTTAGAGTGCTGTACTAGTCTTGCTGTCCTGCTTCTGATCATCGAACGGTGGTCACCTAAGAGATTGTCTTTGTTTTTAGAAAATATACCCTGAAATTCTCAGGAGCAAAGGGAGTTCATAGCTGCAACTTACTCTCTAACAGTTAAAAGGAGAAAAATATGTGTGCATGTGTATGTATATCTGTGTTATGTGTTTGTATACACACATATATATATATGACTTGGAAAAAGTAAAGCATATACCATGATCCTAGAGGTAAAGTTTCTAGAACACAGTATATGTTTTAATTTTTTTTAAATATGCACACACACAGGGGGCCAAAAAAAAGTATACACACATTTTTAAAAAGGACCAAACTGTATCAAAATTATAATGCTCAGGTCATGTTTGCCTCCCACAATTATGAGATACAAGAAACAAGATATAAGATATACAAATATATATTGAATATTATAATTTTGATGCTGTTTTTCCTTTCCTTGTTTGGCACTTTCATGTATATGTGTATATATATATATATATGTGTGTGCGTGTGTATACATACATACAATGTGTGTGAGAAAGAGAAAAAGAGAATTACAATGTCAATATGGTAAAATATTAAAAGAGGGAATCTGGTGAATAATACATGGCAGGGTTTTGGATGATATTCTAGCAACTCTCTATAAATCTGAAATTATATGAATATACAAAGTTTAAAGCAAGGCACAAGAACTGCACCCCAAGGGTGACTTCAGCTCCACGTCAGAGAAGAGCTTATCACTGTTGTCCCGACTCTCAGATTAAAACTACTCGTAGAGTCAAATACATTTGTAAATGTGTTATCTGCACACATACCTAAAAACTTGGATATATACAAACATGCATGACATCTACATTAAGAAAAAATTAAACAAGCAGAAGAAAATTGAAAGTAGATCCATGAAATCAATGTTTCTGAGGATCTTTGCCTGGTGGCAGAATAAGTACCCTCTTTGCACATTTAGTTCTTTAGGGGAGAGGGGAGAAACCTAACTTTTAGAGAATGGCAGCACATATCATCAAAGATAATGCAGAAGTGACGGGATAGTCTTAGAGGTCTGATCCCATTAATAGAGAAATTCTGCCTAAGGCTTTGCTAAATCTCTTTTGAAGATTTAACTATCTGAGGAAAAAACAAAAACAAAAACACTCCTCCAATTTTGAGAAAACTGAAAAGAACATGGTTTCTATCATCGTCAGTTATCTCCAGCTGTGTGAGGAGCTCCTCAGAGACAGTAACAAGAACTCTGAGCCTTGCTTAAGTGCTGCAGCCCCACCCCAAAGAGCTCCCGGGAAGAAGGGGTCCTCTCTAGGCAGGGCCATAAGCCAGGAAAGAAGGCTCAGGTCCCCAGAAGCTGCACATGGAAATGACAACTCTGGCCAGGTGGGGTGAAACCAGCTACCACAGTGCTTCTAAAAGAAACAAGTAAGATTGGTTCTTTTTATTTGGGTGTTGGTTTTAACCAACAGTGAAATTGTCACACCTCTAAGCTGTAATACAGTGGTAGAGGTCTGCAGACGCAAATCTAAGCCATCCCAGGTGCCTTGTGGGAAGAGCAAATTGAAAATCATTAGAGGGTGGTGCCTGTGGCTCAAGGAGTAGGGCACCGGCCCCATATACTAGGGGTGGCAGGTTCAAGCCTGGCCCTGGCCAAAACTGCACAAAATAAATAAATAAATGTTAAAAAAAAAAAAAAAGAAAAAAGAAAATCATTAGAAATCCTGCAGATCAGGCCCAGATTAAAATGGAAGGCTTGAGGTCCTGGCCTTGGGCTTCAGAGCAGCAGGGTGTTGTTATAGCGCACTCTCCACAAAGTAGAGTCTGGGGCAAAGAATGGACCAAGGATAGTCTCTATTGAAAATGATCCAGAAACAAGAATAAGGAACTTGGAAGAAAGGGCCCAGAGGTGCTTATTGAGCTGGTGACTGCGACCTTCCAAGGTGCCCTCCTGAGCACCCCTTAGAATATGCTTGAGTTAGGATAAAAGGAGATTTTAATCATGAATATCCACCCCCACTGGTGAAGGGTTGTTTGGGAGGTACCGACCCCTTCATTCTTCCAGACTTACGCATGCATCAGGGGCCTGGGGGGATTCCAGAAGGCATCTTAGGACCCAGAATGAGGCTTGCAGGGCCTGTTAGGAGAATCGCTGTCAGCTACATTTGAACTTGGCTGTTTGCTGCAACAAGGCCTGGAACAAAACAACAGCTGAAAGGCCTTGGGATGGGGACTTACAACAGACATTCCATATGACAGAAATCGCTCAAGGGAAAAACCATGGCCATAAGGAAGGGGACTCAGGAGCACAGGAACAACACTATCACTTTAATTATAATCATTTAACTTAAGAAGTGCCAGACAAGCATTGACTGACTGTGTAAAGTGCCCTGTGATGTCCTGTGAGAACAGCAGGACGGGTGAGACAGTGAGGCAAAGACCCAGCCCTCTGCAATTCCAGTCTCCACCAAGATAGTCATGATTTCTCTTTCCAGTCCTGGTTTGTTCCAAAAACAATGACTATAATGTGGGCCTTGGTTTTTCACAGGAATCATGTTTTAGTCCGTCATCTTATTCTTGCCTAAGGATTTGACATCAAACACATACCTTTGATCCAAAAAATATAAAAGAAGTAAAAATGCAAGCCCACAGACTCTACTTTAACTTACAGAGGTAAACTCTAAGACCTACAAAACAGGCCCCATTATGTTGTATATATTTTCTCTAAAGACGTTAGCTGTCCAGTTCTATGTGGTCAGACAAGTGTAGTTTGGGAATCATCCAGCCATTATTCCAACCTTGGATCTGAAACTCCCAGGACTTGGGCAAGTCATCAACCTTGAGTCAAACTCATGCCTTTGCAAAAACCTTCCCCTGAACATGACTTTCTCCATCCTTTGAACTATTTGGCTTTTGATTTTTAGCATTTTATGGCCTTCAATCTTGTTCTATTATTTACAAATTTCATGTTAAACTAACCCTCCTTCAAAAAAATGAAATAAAATTACCATACTTTTAGCCTCCATGCAGTGAAAGGGTCAGACAGATAATGAAAACAAAATCACTGGGGTTTCTGTGGATGTGGGTGTGTGTGATTGCCCGAAAATAAGTGAGCCCAGGAATAAGATGTGTCCTCTGGAATTCTAAACTCTCAAGGCTTCAACATTAGAAAAGGCCTTTAAAAAGATTGTTGTTGTTGTTGTTTTTATTTCCTTGCTTGTTTTTTATTTGTATTTTTTTGATTCTGGTGTTGTTGTTGAGACAGAGTCCTAGCCTATGCCCTGAGCAGAGTGCAATGGCGTCTTAGCTCACTGCAACCTCAGACTTGGGTTGTGTGGATCCCACTACCTCAGCTTCTAGAAGCCAGTAGGATTATAGGCACTTGCTGTGGTCCCTGGCTGGTTTTGTTTTTGTTTTGTTTTTATATGAGTCGGGGTCTCATTCTTGCTCAGACAAGTCTCAAACTCCTGAGCTCAAGCAATTCTCTCCCTCCTTAGCCTCCCACAGTGCTGGGATTATAAGCGTGAGGCAGAATGATTCTTAAATTTTTTTGGCAGTGTTTCCACTAAGGAATATTTGGGTTGTTCCAGAATACATGCAGTGGTGGGAACTTACTACCACTGCAGGTGGCCATGATGATAAAAGTAGCATGGTTAATTAACCATTTATCACATGCCAGACCCTGTGCTAAGTCAGCCCATTGCACACGTTGTCTGATTTCACCTTCACAACAACCTCAGGATGTAGGTGCTCTGATTTCCATTTTGTAGAAATAAAAATCAAGACCAAAGAGGTTATGAAACTTATCCAAGATCCCGTACTGAGCAAAGTGGAAAACTTGGCACTCTGTGAATCTTCATTGTATTAAAAATGTCTTCTCTTTACAAAGCCCAGACCGTTTCTGTGCCCATGGGTCACAGTTCAGCTCCTTGGGGCCCCACAAATCATATCATTCCTTAATCGTCTGCAAACTCCATACAAAACAAGGAAGCTTCTGGCTACTAGAGCAGGGCAAATTATAGAGGAAATGGAAGCTTGAGGTAGAAAAAGAAAACCCAAAAATAGTGTGTTAGGGAACACAGGCCAGTGGCAAAGGCAGTGGGGCATTGATCTTGGGAATGAGAGTCAGCAGACAGGCTGCCTCCTTAGAGAGCAATGCTAGTGCTGAGGTACGAGAATAGAATTCTGCAAACAGCACCCGCGATCCAAGTGTATGTGTAAAGATCCTTAGCAGTGGAATGTGCCTAGGAGTCATAGGAGAAAAACCCCAGTTTTATAGAATTTCAAGATTCAGGAGGAAAATTATATTAAACCAGAAGCAGTTTAGGGTGTGGAAAGCACAGGTGTTGGTATCAGGTAGCCCCTTTACCACCGATGGAAGCTGAGCAAATAATTTAACTTCTCTGAACCTCAGTTTCTTCATCAATAAAATGAGAATAACTATAGTTACTTCAGAACATTTTATAGGATTAAATAGTTAATATATGTAAAATGTTTACATGTTATAGGTACCTAATAATATTGATTCTGTTCCTTCATTCTTCCTAGGGAGAAAGAATAGTAACTCCAAGTGCCTCACAGAAGACATTAAGAGTAGGCCAAGTATTGGAAGAGGAAAACTTAGAAGTCTAGAAGAGCATTAAATGTGTAAACTCACACCAGCTGCAAGGGCAGCAACAGGCCTCCAGCTGGCTTGCTAAGATCCAGCAACTGTGAGGTGCAAGGTGACATAGGTGGGCCAGCCCAGCCTGAGCATCCAGGCCTCTTCTTTGTAACGGGAGGACCATGGACCAGCCAGCTCCGTCAATGCCTGCCCCCTGCTGACCCTTCGCTCCTGGTTTCCCCCCACATGCTGTTTTATTTTTCTTGGCTTGTTCTGGCTTGTTTTCTTCTGATCAGACCCCACTTAGTCCAGAACCTTCAGCTACCAAGGAGGTATTAGTTGTGGACCATGATTCTGGAATGAGAGTGGTCTCATTACACAGACAGGGGGAATTAGACCCTGCAAGTGCCAGGGGCTGGTCAGGGTTCATGAGCCAATTAGTACATGCATCAAATGCAGGAATGGAATACCATCATCTTGATGTGGGTGTTTTTCAGGACACTCTGACTTAGCTTCAGGTTGAGAGCTAACTGACCCCCGGAGAGAGACAAATTCAGCATCACACATACATGTACAGACTCACTGGGTAGGGACGCTGGTATTTCTCTCCCTTCTCTATAGTGAATGCAACATCAAATATTCACGCTGTCAGGCACTCAGGAAATGGCCACTGAGATACAGTTGGCTTCCTGTTTCAGTTCTGGTGAACATCTTCTTGCTTTCTTGAATTACCTTCAGACCAAGAGTTCCCTTCCTCTTAAAAAAAAAAAAAAAAACAGAGAGAGAGAGAGATGCACATGCAAAAAGATGAACAGCAAAAGTGGTAAAGAAATCTCTAAGACTGCAAGGTTGACATTGTGTTGGTTGTGAATTTATCTAGCAATCTGCAGTGTTACTCAGGACACAGTCCACAGCCAGCAGCAACAGTCTTTCTGGGACTATTTTGAAAATGCAAATGCCAGGCCCTCACTTCAGACCTCTGGAATCCCAGCCTCTCACAGGTAGGCCCAGGAATCTGTATTCTAACAATTCTCAAGAGGATGCTTATGTATATTAAAGTTTGAGGACATGAGGAGTATGAATTGAGCTCTACAGAAATCCACCAGATAGAAGGAAGGACACATCAGAGACAAGCACGACCATGAAAAGAGTCAACTCAGCTCCTTGGGATCCTCAGCACACTTTCCTTCTGCTCAGTTAGTAGCTGGGGTGAGAATGGGTATTTTCTCCCTAGCACCTCCACTGAATAAAAAAATAAATCAGAAAGAGTGGTTAATTATTGTGACTTGTGATTTGCCTTTCATGGAAGGTGTTTTTCTTTAATTTGGTAGGTTATGTTTTGCTCATTCATTTCAATTATTCTGGAATGAGACTGATCTAGCCATTTCTTTAAACAGCATGTTTAATGCAACAAACACAGATGTTCTGATACAGTCGTGGCCCTGGGACCCTGCATGGTCATCATAGTACAAACTGCCCCACAAACCTTCAGCAGATTGCTGACATCAGAGGCAAGTGAAGGGTATAATGGACAGATTGATAAATCATGAAACCTGTTTGTACCCAGTGAAAAATCTAGTCAATACCAAGTCTCTACAATGCTCTTTAAATCTGCCAAAAAGAATACACATAGTTAATTACATTTCCAATCCAGATAATTGTTACAATTTTCCAGGTATATATCACTATTCTATGGCATGAATATAGTCATTAAAAAGCTTCCATGTTTCAGGAAAACCAACAGTCTATGTGTGAACCGACGGAATGACCACGCAAGTCAACCCAGAGGCAAAAAGAAATTCTCTTAGTGTGGAAGCAGCAAGCAGAGGCTGCCTGAACTCACACCTGTGTGGGCAGGACAGGCCTAGTGCTCTCACTCAGTGGTCTGATCTTTTGTTGTACTTTGCAGTGAATCGGAGAGAGATTAGCAATTTTTTAAAAGCTTTTATGAAGCTGTGCTACTCTGACAGCATATAGCTATTATGAAATGTCAGTTGTTGATAATTTTGCAGAAAACTAATTATTTAGCTCTTCAAGAACAAGGAGGGCAGGAAAGGGCCTGGACCTGGAGTGAGAGAATCTCAAGGCTGGAAGTGGCAGCATTTCACCAGTTCAACTCTTCAGCGGATCACCAGTGGGCCTGTGGTGCAGAAGCGGAGGAGCTGTGACCTCCGCCCAGCTAGGTAGAGGTTCCCATTACTGCCTCCTTGGTGACGGGTTTTATATGTGAGATTTTTATTCCCAGAGCCATAGCACACTGCTGTCTTACTTTTTCAGTACCACAACTTCCCAAAAGGCAATTTTCCAGACAAATGAATCTAACCCTTTTTAAGTACCAGATTTTGAAGCATTTGGAGGTAAAAATATTTATAAAATAAATTCTTCTCCCCCATCACATTTCTAAATCAAATATTAAACATAGTTTTCTAGGCAGAACAATGGCCCTCAAAGGTGTCCACATTCTAATATGTCACCATGTCACTTTACATGGCATAAGAGACTTTGCAGATGGGATTAAGTTTGCAAGTGTGAGATAAAACAGTTACCCTAGATTATTTGGGTGAGTGTGATATAATCACAAGGCCTCTTATAAGAGCGAAGTAGGAGGAGTCAGAGGAAAAGAAGGAGTTACCCAACAACAGAAGCAGAGATCAGAGTGACATGGATTATGGTATCTCTACAGGACATTTTGTTTAAACTGAGACTTAACAGAAATTTACCAAAGAAGAAGTTTCAGGGAAAACCATTAACAGCAGGTGCAAAGGCCCAGTTTTGACAAGTGTGGGACTAATTCAAGGAACTGAAAAATGATGGCCAGTATAGCTGAACCAGAAAGAACAAGAGCCTACAAAAACAAATGGCCTGTCATGATAGACCACCTAAATAACGGACAAGTACCATTCTAAGGGCAATAGAAAGCCAGTGAAATGTTTCAAACAGGAGAATGTCATTAACAGAGTTGCATTTTAAAGTGGTCAGTTTGACACAGTGGTCAAGAGAAGACTGCAGAGGGAAGACTGCATCCAGACGATTGACAGGGCTGGCTTACTTAAGGCAGGGCCCAGGAAGAAGGGGACAGATTTGAGTGATCTTTGAACAACAGACCAGCATGATTGGTTAGATGTGAAGTGTAGGGGAGAAGGTGGAACCAAGGGCTTCCCACTTAAACAACTAAGTAAATTAAAGTAATGCCCTGTCCAAATAGAGAAAACACTGGACAGGAAGGTTTGATCATTTGGGAGAGGAAAGATGACAAGGACAGTCTACACTGGACATACTGACTTTAAAACCCAGATGCCCATCAGAATGATAATGGACAAATAATTTATATGTCTTTAGATTGGAACACCCCTCAGGAATTATAGTGAAGGAACTATATGAAAAGATATGGAATAATCCCCAGCTATATAGTTAAGTGAATAAAGCGAAGTACAAAAGCAGAGCGTGCAGGCACTCAGTTGTTTAAAAATACACAGGCACATCTTGATTTATGTCAACCTGGAAACGAACGTAACAGAAGCTAGTAACTGTGGTATCTCCAGGGTAGATGTTGGAGGACTTGAGAGGGAGGAAAACTTACTTTTCACTGTATGATTTTTGTGCTATTTGGATGTTTTAACAAGTATATGTGTTGCCCGTTTACATAAATTGAATTTCAGATAAACACATGAGCAGACTTAAAATGCTTATCTTCTTAAAAGAGCAGAGGACATGAGATGAAGCTAAGCAACAGCAAACAAAAGAAAGAAGTGGCCACATTAGACAAATTAGAACTCCTGGCCAAAAACCTTCGACAGAATAATATAGGTTCTTTTGTGGGGAAGAAAGATCCTAGGCAGACTAGAACATATAATTATTATCATGAACCTTTATGTATCAAATACTGTAAAAGCACAAAGAATTTTAAAACCAAAAATATAAAGATAAAGCAAAAAAACTAAAATCAGAAAGGGAAACAAAATTCCTAAAACAAGAGGAAATAAAGAAGCTGAATGATAAAATTTTAAGTGTTATTTATAGAAATAATAAACTTTGTAACTCACAGCCTATTTACCCCTTTCAAATAAATGTGGGTCACTTATTTAAAAAATTATCTTCTGGAGCAAAATGAAAATTGGAATAAATTTCCCACAGTTAAAACTATAGAATATTTATTCTTTCCACATAATGATGCAAAATTAACAATTAATATTTGGAAAGCCACGCTGTGGTAATTTTTTAAAAATCTATGAAAGAAAATCCAAATTATGATTTCATGTTATTTGGAAAATAATAGCAGCAATACAGTGAAAAACATTACCTATCAGAACTAGTTACTGAAATTGTACTCAGAATATAGTTAAAATGTTTTCATTATTTAAAAGAAAGAAATAGGCTGGTTGCGGTGTCTCACGCCTACAATCCCAGCACTTTGGGATGCCGAGATGGGTGGCTTGCTTGAGCTAACGAGTTAGAGACCAGCCTGAGCAAGAGCGAGACCCCATCTCTAAAAAATAGCCAGGAATTATGGTGGGTGATAGTAGTCCCAGCTACTCGGGAGGCTGAGATCAGATAATCTTTTGAGCCTAGGAGTCTGAGGTTACTGTTAGCTATGTGATGCCACGGCACTCTACAGAGGGCAATATAAAGAGACTTTGTCTCAGAAATAAATTAATTAATTAAATAAAATAAAGAAATCATTTAAACAATGAATAAACCTACATCAAAATCAAAAATATGAAATGAAAACAAGAAACCCAAAGCAATGTATGCCAAACTGTTTTTACGAAGCATAAGTGACCCCCCTCCCCCGACCATTGCTTATATGTAACATACTAACACACACAAACACACACTCTTTGAGAGTCAAGGGAAAATTCCATCTTTCCATATCTAGTAAAACTTTTACTATATTAGTTACAACTTTTACCCTCTTAGTTAATCGCCACTATATATTCGTAGGTTAAAGCTCTGAGACCTCTTACCAGTTAAAGGACTGTTTGTCTTTATTTCCTAGCATGATAACAGTGTCATCTTACCCTGGAGGTAAAAGTATAAGTTGGAATAATTTTTATAGAGATAAATTTATCAATATATATCTTAAGACTTGGAATTTAATTGATACTTTGATTTCTGGGTAAATGTTCTAAAGAAGTCATCCTAAGTATGTCCAAATACCTGGCTAAGAGGACTTTTTTATAAGAATTATTTATTGGTGAAAACTGGAAAACTCCAAATGTGTGACAGTCAGTAGTCAGTGACTAACTTACAGATCAGTCAGCTGGTAGCAGCTACGGAGCCATTTACATTCCTACTGAGGAGACATCTATGGTCAGTTGGGAAAAACAACTTACAAACACCATGCATGGAATCCCATTTTTATAAAATGCCTTTACTACATTAAAAAATAAAAACTCCATGATAACGATTCAGACATTTCCAAATAAAGTTGTCTTTGATATTAAAAGACCTAGTGCCTGGTTCTAACTGTATTTAGCTGCATGATGTGAGAAAAATTACTTCTGATTTGTATCTGCCTTCTCATCTAAATGGGATGTCCCTCCCAGTCCTAAAATAGGAATTCAAAGTGATAAAATTCATTTTAAGTGCACGCTATAAATCCAAATCTAAGTACCTATATTTGTGAATGACTGCTTTGTTCAAATCACTATGGAACAGATGAGATCAAAAGGGAGTTTATGTGATGTGATGCCCAAGACTCCAGGGTATATTAATCAGCTTACAGCAAACCAATTTTTACCTTATAGAAAAGGCAGAAAACAAAGAGTGTTAATCCATTTAGCCACCTCTACACTTCAGGCATTTAAAAAAGAATTATTTTGCAGATAAAATCAAAACAAAACATGAGTTCGGGTTATTTTACATCATGGTTTTAATAGCTCAGTTTATTACACTCCTCAGCTTTCAGGTTATTTTAATTCAGCCAACATCTAATTGTTGCAGCTTTGCTAGGTACATGGTATGTTGACTTAGTGATCTAAGTCAAGGCAGCAAGTTTTTCCCTTCTGAAGTGATTTCTTATCTTTCTCTGGGAATAGAAAATTCTAGACTTTTAATTTAAGCTCCAAAAATATAAAAACATATTTGATCCTTGGTTTTCTTCTTTTCTTTTCCTGTTTTTTTTTCCTTTCCCTTACTTCTTCACTCAAAATTCAATTTTCACTTTCCAGTGTCTCAACATCGTGCAGTAATCAGATAATTTTCCCTTGAGTTTGTAAGTGTGAAATAAGTCACACTGCATTTCAGGCAGTGGACATGCGATTTTCTCTGGGTGGGATGACTCCTAGTGGGAAGCCGAGAGTCAGAAGACCAGGCTGGAGTCCCTGCCTTGCCGGTGTGTGAGTCATTTCCCATCTTATGTCTTAATATTCTCATCTTTAATTAACACAAAAAGGAAACAGAAAGGTAGGAAGCTTGTTTGAGGGAATTCATCAAAGAACCCAGCAGATAGCATGAGGAAAGAAGTGGCCAGGTGAGGGCAGGGCAAAGTGGAAGAGCTTGTGCCCATCGTAGGGAGCAGTGCTGCTCAGCTTCAGCCCCAATCCACTGTAGCAGTGATCTCGTCTCGGCATGAGAAGCATAGTTTTCATGTGAAATCGCCATTATTAAATATTGACTACTGATTCTGTATTTTAAGCCAGAAAATGTCTACGTACAGCCCAAATTCAGCCTGTAGGACAATAGTTTCTGTGTCTAATCTGGAATAACACCAGTCCTCTCTAGTTTAAAGATTCTGTCACTGACCACCTGATACAGCAGAATCCGTGCTTGTCACTGGAAATGTCATACATACTCACCTCTCCACCCACACCCTGGTGGACACAGATCTCAAAGAACTTTCACTTTTTAAGGGACAACTCACACATCTCCTCCTTTTTAAAGAGATCTCTGACTCCTCTCCCACCAGGACCGGGTATGGTAAGGCCAACAGATCAGAGATGACTGCCATTGAAAAGAGTTTACCATTCTCCAAGATTCCAAGAAGGGGCATATGATATCATAGGGCAACACAGAGGAGCCCTGGGCCTGGCAGGAGACAGATGGAGTGATAGAAGACCAGGGTCTTTATTATGATTTCCTCGGGAAGGAACACACAGGTGGGGTACGCAGGACTAGGGCCAGCTGGTTTGAATAAATCTATGGGACTCTCGAGCATAGGATCTGTCTCTGGTCATCCCATATCTCAGCTTCCTTCACCCAGTGTGTCCAGTTGTCACTATGTAGACCCAGATGTGATACCAGCTCTGGCCTCTGATTTCCTCACATCCAAACAAGCGACACCAACTGCCTCTCACTAGGCAAGCATCAGCGCAGTCAAGGATCTGTAAGGGGACAGATGAAGTACTCAGCTGGCACCCACAGACACTGCCACAAATCACCATGTGAGTTTCCTGCTCTTGCCTCCTCCCCTGAAGTGCTCAGCTACCCCACAGCCATTGAACTCCACATGCATATGAAAACCATGCCTGGCTCCAGCAATTTCTTTACCACACAGGTAGTCGTCCTGGCTCCCTCCCTCCTCTTTATTCTTTCCTCAGCCCACACCAATCCCAGCCCCCTTCCACCTGGAACCAGGATCCAGAATTCCAGCGTCCCTTTCTGGCCTCTGCTCACCTCTGTGGCTTGAGCTGCTGCTAGCCCCTCTGGCTTGGAGTCTCCCCTATGCTCCCCAGAGGCTCATCACAGACTCTGCCAAACATGGATAGCTTTGTCCATAGGGAGCATTCTGCTGCCTGCAGGGCTCCCTCCAAGGGACAGAGCCTCCAGAGTCTGCCTGATGGCCCGGCCCAGCCCAAACTCCAGGAAGGGCACAGCCAGCATGGTTCTCACCTGCTGAAGTCCAGGACCTCACTCAGGAGGGAGCCCACTCAGCCATGTCCTCATCTGGGCAACTGGGGCAGGACGCCAAAGGGTCTTTTGCAGAATTCAGACATCCCCTTTGTTTTCCTGAGGTATGTGGAAGCACAGCAAGAAAGCTCTGAAATCACCTCTTTTCTGTATTCCTTCAGTTTTTTTGAGACCAGATTGGGAGAAGAGAAACTAGGTTTTCTGAGACAGATTCAAAGAAGGGAAGGCTTGAGGGAATTTGCAATACATTTGGCTCTTCTCGCATGCTTTTCTGTGGGAATGAAAATAACATACAAAAATCTCACTTTTAGGCATTGGTTGATCAGAAAAGCATCCCTTCAGCCTCAGGCCCAAATACCACCCCAGTAGGGGCCTCTGCAGGCTGGGGGCAGAGGTGAGGGGTCCCACTATAAGAAATGGTTCGCTTTGCACTTAGCACTGAGTGACGCCTCTTTGCTTTGGGGCCTCACATTTAAACATAAACTTCTGCATTAGCTAGCCCAATTCATTTTTGTTTTCCTTCATTTGCTGAGCGAATGTAGTGTTTTCAATATGGTCCCACAGTGTCTTGGCATAGGAAAGACCATGATGTCATATTTGAACTATTCATTATGATTCTAATACTTGAGGGGAAATGGCCAATTCTTTTCTGGCTCCATGTGTGATGGCAGTATGAACATTCTCTCCCCAGTTAAGAGTAAATCAAGATGAAAAAGACCTATAATTTCCCCCAAAGAGGGCTAAAGCAGACAGCCCACATAAATTAAGAGTTGCTTACTTGGAGGATATATAAACTTGGTAATTATTTTTAGGAATAGAGATAACTGTGATGAGATTAAAGTGCTCTATTGATAGAAAAGAGGATAGAGAGAGAGATAGGAATAAGACAAGGAAATAAAAATTGAATGAGCCTCAGGAATTTTGATTCCCCTATTTAATCTCAGAAGGGAGCCAGAGGACGGAGATGCAGGGACATCTCCCATGCAGGGTCCTTCACAAGTGGGTCCCTGGAGTCATAGTCCATTGGTCCTGGAAGAAAGTGAGGCCTGGAAACAGGCGGTACCTTGACCAAACCTCTGGAGTGAGTCGGGGATGAGCATAGAAGGTGAGTCGTCCAGGCTCCAGCCTGGGAGCTGCTGCTGGCCTTCAGCTGGAACCCCCAGAGCCATGTATTTCAGGAGCGCATGTGAGCTGGGTTTGCCTGCCTGGTGCATCCTCTGACCTTAGAGCACTGCCCTTTGGGAACCAGCTTCAGCTTGGGCTTTTTGCAACTCCCTTAAACAACCCTGAAAGGGTATTTCCCTTCAAGGACGGTTAGGGGTGAAAAGAGCTCCAAGATGGGACTCAGAAGGTCAGGATCCCAGCTCAGACTGTCCTTCCCTCTATTCATCAAGTCTGGATCTTCTTTCCAGGATAAACGAGCCAATCACACCTGCCCAGCCCATCTCACAGAGCTAAGTGAGGATCAAGGGGCATGACGGCAGGAGAAGGGCTTCATCAATTACATGAAGTGTAGAACAAATGCGTGGTGCTGACAGGGTTGCTGTTAAGATTATTATCTTAATCTATCACAATTAAGAACATGACAGAGGGTCTTCCACAAAGTGCACAGGAGTCACAGTCTTGGGCTTTGGGGTCACATGGTCAGCTTGGCAGCTGAAAGAAGAAGAGGGCTCAGAGACTAGAGACTTCCCCAGAGAGGAAGTAGAGGACCCAGAGGCTTGGACAGATGGAGAAATCTGTGATACGGTGTCCTCAGACAACTGCTGGGAAGCTCGCTGTCTGCGGCATGCCTAACTTCCAGGCACATCAAACCCCTAAAACCAGATACACAGGAGCGTTATAGCTCACTCAGTTCCAAAATCATCACAAAACATGACAATCACCGAGTCAATTTTTTCCCTTGAAAATCCCCATTCACCATATCTAACACATCTTTTTTTGTTTATTTGTTTGTTTTTAGGGTTGGTAAAGATTTGGTGTTTCTGGTAGGGCCCCTGATTAAAAAAAAAAAAAAAAGTTGGTTGGTACCTTAGCCTATATTGTGCAAGAAGTACACAGATTGGAAGACTAGGGTCCCACCCAAGGGGCTGGGGGGGCATGTGAGACTTGTCTCTCCCACTGTGTGAGCTCAGGGGAATGAGCTCACTGAAGAGCTCAGTAGGCCAAGGCCCCAGAACCATTTCAATGTTCTGTCTCCTCCTTCCTTTCCACTTGAATTTATTATTAAGTTTGTGTGTGTGATGTGCTTTGTATAAATGTCAGTCCTACCCCATCTCTCCAGGTCACTCCCCTCAGTTGTGCTTGTCGTGGAAATCTCCCCAGCCCCAGACATGTGCCGTGGGCTCAGTAGGTAGGGTCAGGTGCAGCCAGGTGGAGGGCCTAAGTGGCTATTCTTAGGAGCCTTTTCACCTTTAGGGGCAGGGGCGCCAGAGAGCCAGGTGAGGTCCCAAGGCAGAGCCTGTATTAAATCTATCAAAATACCTAGGGCAGTGATTTTCAACTGTGTGCCATGGCATACTGGGGCATCATGAGAGAATCTTAGGTGTGCTGTGAAAATTTTTAAAGATCATTAATTAAAACATTTCCAAAAGAAGCTCAAAGCACAGTAAGTGCATTGTTTTTTTAATCAACATAATTTAAGTGTGCCCTGAGATTAAAAAAAAGGTTGAAAATAGTGACCTAGAGAAATGTGTTGGAAATGACCGCAGTTAGAGGTGCTGTCTCTTATACTCTCTAGCTCTACAGAGTCCTTTCCAAGGTTTGTAAAGTGGAGAAATTGGACTAGAGGAACCCTCAGCTTGCCCCATCTCTCAGGTCCCACCTAGACCAACAGTGTGCGGATACAGGATGCGACTGAACAGAGAGGTCAAGCGCTGCAGCGAGACAGGGGCTGCACCTCTGGAGTTGTTTTTGAAGCATCAGTTTGGAGCTCCAGATTTAAAAACATGAGTATAAGATATGGTTGGGCTCCAAGGCCCAAAGCAAAGGGTTTGGGATGCTGCTTCAACACCAAATGTTTATTTTATTTAATGAATATTTGTGTAGCAACTACTTTTTCCAGACACTATCTGTTAGTAATTTACAAATATTAATTCACTTAAGGCTTCTTCCAGTCCTATGAGGAAGGCAGTATGACTATGCCCATTTTACTGATGAAAAAACTGAGGCACAAAGAAATGAAGAACTTACCTAAGATCGTAGCTACTAAGTAAGATCTCATTCACGCATTTGCTCAGATATTAATCTGACTAGCATTCAGCTGACAGGCTGGGGAGTGGGAGGAAGTCTAGGAAGGGGAGTAAGAGAACAGCGACATGCCACTGGGTCCTGTGACCCACAGACCCATTTTGATCCACTTCCACAGCATTTTCTACAGGTTGATTTTCCAAAAGATGAGAACAGACATTTTGCCAACATATGAGATGGGGGTCTGGGTGGCGTTTCCATGGAGTTTCTCAGGCTGCCTCCCTGCAGGGCTCCTCAGAGCCTTTGCCTGCAGAGACACATCATGCCCCTCCCTGGGGGGATGTGGAACACAATGTGTCTGATGAAAGAATTCATTTTTTCAAGGAATATCTCAGAAACTAAAATTCTAACAAACTCACTTTGGTTTTTTAATGTTGGTGGTAATTTTTTTTATTCATTCAACAAATATTCATTAAATATTTATTTGGCCAATTCCTAGTAGGGACTGATGGTACAGAACTAAAGGAAAGACATTTTTTTCCCTAGAGGAAGCCTGCTTCCTAATTTGGACTCAAACAAGAAAAAAGAACAATGACAAAGGCACTTTGGACACACCAACAAACCAGTGGAAAGTTGATAACATTTGTCACATTCTCCAAATGTAATAATCAGCCCTCTTCAGAACCACATGCACACCGGCCTCCCCTGCTTCCCGCAGAGCTGACTTGCTGCTGGTGCTGCAGTTATGGACACACTTGTCTCACCTCGCTGCAAGCCAGGCGGCTCCATGGGCAGACCCACCCCTGGCTTCGAAATAACTTAGGGGACCTGGAAAAATAGACTTGGACCCCTACTTAGGTTATTTAATTGGTAATTTATTTTACCTGCTGCAAGGGCTGCTGCTCCGAGAGAGTCAGCAGCTCAGGTATGAGGGTGAGTTACCTTTTATAGGCTTTGTGTAA
>CAUYQV010023718.1:0-14390 GCA_963574575.1 Galagoides demidoff | reverse complement strand
CATGTGGCTATTTCGCCAGGATATGCGTTTTATATTATTTTTGTTAATTTTATAATGTTAAACTTTAATAATAACAAATAATTGTTGAGAACTGATTATCGAGAACTGCTTATCAAAGTTTGCATTGTTGTCAGCCCCCCCAACATGGTGTCCTGCTTTACCAGTGTTAAAATCTGGTCACCTTAAGTTTGAGGCCTTTGCTCGGATGCCCCCTCTCCGTCCCTGCTTCCTCCCACTCTTCCCCTTTCTTATCTGCTGCCTTCTGCTGTCAGCTTGGTCTTGGCCTTGTGCACAGTGCCACATTCCCTGCAAGGCCCTGCTAATACCCCCAATGTCCCTGGGAAGGGGAGTTATTTTCTTTCCGTTTTATAGATAGGGAAACTGAGACAAGCAAAAAACTTTGAAGCTCTTTTATGTTAGTGTCCCAGTGAGGAAAGGTGGAGCCGTTGTCCAGCGAAGGAGGAAAAGGGAGGAAGGATGGGATCCTCCAAGGAGAGCAACTCGGTCTAGTTTGTCAGGTCTGTCCTGGCTTTAGAATTGGCAGTCCCACATCCAGGAAACCCTTCATACCGGGGTAGGCCAGAAGGTTGGTGACCCTAGGTTGGGTGGGAAAGACAGGTAGTCTTTCCAAAGTGCAGGCAGCCAGCAGGCTCTGAGCTATCTCCCTGGGGTATCTTGCCCCAGACTCCCAGTCCCTCTGTCTATAGGACCTGTCACCAGCTTTACCTAATGGGCTACAAGTGTGTTTCTAGTGCCAGGGCCACTTGCTGTCTGAGACCGGAGCCTCCAAGCCTGGGGTCGAAGTGCTGTGCAAAGCTGATGCTGGGTGCACAGTGGATCCTCCATAAATATTTGTCCAAAGGCTGAAACCTGGGCTCTCCATGGAAAGAGGCAGTCTGAAGCCTGGAGAAGTCCTTTTTCTTGATCGAGTCACCACCAGACCTCTAGTTATACTCACAGGTGTCTTAGGTGTCTTTCTGCTAACAGGCCCCTCTGCCTTCTTCCTATTCTATTTAGAAAATCCAATACTTGTTCTAATCTCCCAAAGCCTGCACCCTGCAGGGGGCCGTCAGTGCCCAAGGCAGCTCTGATGCCACACATTTGCATCTGGGAACATAACTCTGGTCTTCTCTCACATTCGGAAACCATGGGGATAATGAGCAGATGTTTTTCTAATAATGAGAAGATGTGCAGACGCCGACACATGAGAATAGTTTCCAGTCCATAAGTTAATTAGCAAGCTGGGGAGCCCAGATAAATAAAGCTGTTTCTTTTCCTGGAGTCTAAAATATCTGATCTGGAGGTCCCTCCCTGCTTTCTCCCTCCACCCCAAACATCAGGATTTGAGGGGAAGCACTTAAATGCCTGATAATTTGTGTGCGTGGGACTGGCTTCTAAGAAGCAGCCACATGGCCTGTGCTCCTGCAGAAACACCATCTCATAGAGACGTGGGCAATTGCGCTGTTTGCTGACTGACTCTCTCCCTCCACCCCCGGCCTGGGCTTGTTTGTTCTCATCTTAGTTTTTCATGAGCTTTATGGCAGCTTTACTGGGAATAGAGAGAAGAAGGGAAGAATGGAGCTTTGTGCCAAACCCCTCTTGTAGGTAACAGTTTTTTGTCTCATACAATCTTAAAGCAATCCCACGAGGGAGGCATCATTGTTTCCCCTCCTGTGCAGACAGCAAAACGAAGTCTTAGACAAGTGAAGCTACTATGCTAAGTGAGGAAGGAGAGTTAGAGCTGAGTTGCTAATAGACCTTGGACCTCAGAAGTCAGCCAGCCCAAATCTTCCCATATTTTAAAGGTGTCTGAGCAAGACTCATGGAATTGCCAAGGGCATGCATTGGCCATGATAGCCCTCAACTCTCTGACTCCACCTTACCCCCTGCAGTTCAGGAACCTTCTCTCCCCACCCCTTTTGAAATTCTGCCCTGCTGATCATCTCTCTTCTCTTTGAGACCCGGTAAAAATGTTGTTGTCAAGCAGGTAGAAAAACCTTCTCAGGAAGTCAGAGAGAAAGCCCAAGATGTCATCTCAATATTTATTCCAGCCAGAAGATCCTGTGTTTCTTTGTAAACTATAATACTCAGAGAATTTAAGACTTTAAGTTAAATGAGTATATTCCCCTGGTTGATGATGTTTACTAAATATCAGTGACTGTTGCTAACTGTGCTTTGAAACGAGAGACATGTGTTTTTAATAGAATTGCGACTTTTATGCCTTGTTAAAAATACATGGATGCTAGCTGGAGGAGCTGAAGGGATGTTGCAGAGTGGCAGTGAATTCCGTTCTCAGCGGCTGGGGCAGGGGAGACTTGGCAAAGGATGGCCATGCTCTCGTGTTTGCTTTACTTCCTGCGGCCCTCCCTGTTGTCTTTTGGAAGTGACCGCTGGCCCCCAGTTGGTCTTCTGAGCCCCACCCATACATGGAACAGCAATGGGCTTTACGCTCTCTGAATGAGAAGGATGAAAGTCCCTGTTTTTTTATTTCGAGAGAAAGTCTTGCCTTAATTGTGAAGAATGGCCATTGGATTTTGTGGAAAGCCTGAATTACAGGGTGCTTTAAACGAAATGCAGCCCTTATGGCTTGACGGAATACTTTCTGCATGCTAGGACCAGGGGTAAGAGCCAGACCCCACATAGGATAACTGATAATTCTCACAATTCTCCACGGCAGCAACTGTCCCCAGAGTGATGCCCGGAAGTCCTCTTTGACTTCAGTTTTCAACACAATGGGTGTTCTTTCTTTTTATTTTCTGATTGTAAAAGAAATAGCTGTAGAGAAATGAAGTAAGTGGTCCTTGACCATTTCATCCCTCCCACTGTTCATTTCCAGGACATTTCCGAGTGTCCATATATGGAAATAGGAAGTTTACAAAACTGAGATGATACCTGCCTTTTGTAGACTTCCCCCCAACCTAACAGCACACATACATATCTTCTCAGTTCATCAAAGAGCCTTCAGAACATGTTTCTTTAAAACATGAAGGCATCCTACTACACCCAGTGGACGTGCTGTTGGCCTACCTGGTGTTCTTTTTTTTTAATGTTTTGATTGCGGATTTTTCCTTTGATAGAAAATACTGTAATACTTTTGTCCTTTATTCTTAATTATGTGAAATGTTTCTTTTGTTTGAAGTATCCTTGCTTTTTCCTCCATGTGAAATGATGGGTGTGTTCTAGCAATGTAAGTCAAATTACCTTTTAAACGCAGGAGAACTCCCCTCACCCCAATTAAGGAACCATGTATTGTTTTGTAAGGGGGGCCAGAGTTGAAAAATTAAATAAAAAGACAGCGATAATGGTAGAGAATGCCTATTACTTCATTTCTTATGTAAACCTGGATTGTACTGTGCAGATTTAAAATATATAGGTTTACTAGCTCCCTCCATGGGGAAGCCTGATTTACACACAGGGAAGAATTAGAGAATAATGTATGAAAGAATATACCAAGATGTCCACCTACATGGTGGATGGATATGTACCAAAAGAAGATAATCTTTGCATTTTCTGGGGCAATGAAAGACTGCTAGAGAGAGATGGGATTTGAGGTCGGTCCTAAAGAATATCTGGGATTTGAAAAGATAGAAGACCCCATTGTACTGGACCCCTACAAGATGCTTGGTACTTTATACGTATTATTGTTTTATTCCTTACAATGACCTATTTATTGTTAAAGGTAATTGGACCCTTACAAAAAATATATAGTACATTAAATTATAGACTAGTATGGTATAATAAGATTGGAAATATTTTTAAATATGATATGATTGAAATAGACACAGGACAATAAATATTTTAGAAATGGAAGAAATCAGGGCAAAGGGACAAGGTGGATAGGAAGACTAGAATAGGAGAACAGAAACTCCATGAGGGAAGGATTCTTTGCCAGCTTAGTCACTGATGGACTCCACACAAATGGATTAATGACTATATGTAATTGATGGATGAATGAATGAATGAGTGAATGACTAAATGAATGGAGTAGCAAAGATGTTTGCAGGACGATCCTGTATACGTTGCTAGTGGTCAGATGCACTTTTGAGTCCCAACTTACTTGTAGACCAGAGGTTCTCAACATGTGGGTCACAACCCACAGGAACTGTATTAAAGGGTTTCAGCCTTAGGAAGGTTGAGAACCACTGTTGTAGACAAAGCACATAGGTAATAAGTTCAGAAAAGACTTCACTTTATAAATGAGGAGCAAGTTTAACATAACTGGGGACCTGATCTGACCAGGTTATGTCTGGGAGAATGGGGGAATCTATTCCAAGGAGCAGGACTGCCATGGCCAGCAGTTTGAAGGGATGGGTGGTGTGCAGGTAAGGCCGAGAAGCACCTTGGGCAGGTGGGTGAGTGGTGAGTGGAAGGGGCCTTCTGACTTGGGCTAAGAGCTTGGCAAAAAGCTGTACGTGGTATGAGTCTGGGCATTTATTTAAAAGCAAACCAATCCCATCATTTCCTCCCAGACCTATAACCTTTCTTTTGAACTGAATTGTTTCCCCCTAACCAAATTTATATAAATTCATATGTTGAATCTCTGACCCCAATGTGACTGTATTTAGAGATAGGGTCTTAAGGAGGTAACTGAGGCTAAATGAGGTCATAAGGATTAGGCCCTAATTCAGTGGGCCTGGAGTCCTTATAAGAAGAGCTGGAGACACCATAGCCTGCTCTCTCACGCGCACACAGAAATGCACAGGAAATGACCGTCTCCAAGCAAGAGGGGAGGCCTCACCAGCAGCCAAGCCTGAGGGAACCTTGATCTTGGATTTTTCACTTTCAGAACGGTGAGGAACTAAATTTCTGTTGTTCCAGGCACCCAGCCTGTGGCATTTCAGTGTGACAGGGCAGACCAATACAGCTTCAATAGAAGGATAGATTCCCACCCAAGTGGAGATGACTGCCAAAGTGAACTTTAATCCCAGAAGCCTAAAGCATCACACTTAGTCATTTTTAGAAGACACTTGAAACATCAGTCCTGAGACATTCCTTTCTCTGTCCCAACATATCTGAGTGCTGTCTCACCCCTCCTTGGCAATAACAGCAGCTCACAGCAGCCTTCATTTCCATTCCCAGAAGGATGTAGCAACCCCAGGCAGGGGTGGAAGGGAAGAGCGTGCTCTTAGAGTTTGAACCCATCAAATACAATCTCTTCAATTTTGGTTTGGCATTTTTTCACTGTGTCTTTTGCAGCCCATCTATCTAGAACCCTGGCCCTCCGTGGCCCCTTCCTCCCCCCTCTGAACACAGATAGACTCGCCCGCAATTATAAATGAAAATGGCACACCATGGGAATAGATGGGAGGGGGACAGCAGTGGTCACTGCATACCCCTCATTTACAGCATCTGGTCTCAACCATAAATGGCCCATGGGAAACTGGTGTCCTAGGGGAGGGGCCACGTGGCAGGAGCCTGGCTGTGTGTTTTTCTTTGGCTGTCTCCTGGGCTTCGATTATGTATATTCTTTCTCAACTGGCTTCTGGAACCCCCACAGCTATTTCAAGGCAAAATTGAGGCTTCTGTTTTATCATACGAGGAAGTGCTATTTCTGAATATTATTATTTGTTTATAAAGTTGGACTGCCACATCCAGCATGTACACTGATCAATTCAGGGGAGCATGATTCACCAAGTGTACATCACAGGTGGGGTCCCCTAGAATTGTGCAAGATTGTGGGTTCAAGTCTCAACCTTCAGCCAAGCATTCAGCCAAGGTCAGTTTGGGGTCACCTACAGCTCAGGCCTAGTCTCATGCTGCTTTGATGCATAGTAAAACATTAAAGAAAGCCGTCAGCTTTGGTCTCCTTCTAAGTGGGGTCCTGATGGTTTTCACCAGTTATTTTAAAATAATATTATAAGAATTCTGTGATGTTTTCCAAGAAGATGTAGGAATAACTATGCTAATTTAATTCCATCTTCTAAAATCACGAGCTTTTGGGCAATAATAAGATCTAGAAAATTGTTACTTTTTTGTTCTTTAAGAAAATACAGTATTTAGCAATTGGAAAAATAAAAGTTTTCCAATCAAAAGCATTTTCTTAGCTTCCAGTGCTGTAATGGATGGCAGTGTTTCTTTCTCTGGAAGATTCTTGTCTTCCCTTTTAAGTGAGCCCATGTATAAAACCAATGCCAAGCTACTGTGGGTTTTGCCCTCCAGAGCTTTACTCAGGATCCTCACTGCAGACTCTGTGTTTGGAAAACAAATCAATAAGTAAAGAAGATGAGCCCAGGATGAGAATATGCAGAACAGAAATGATGAATACAAGGTCTTCCCTTCCTTACCCTCTGAGGAGGGCCCCACTTTGCTTGAAGGCTTCCTTTAGGTTCCCTGGGAGGGTGAAAGGCAGGTTCTCATCAGAGGATGCCCGCCTAGGGCAGCTGTTCCTCCAGTGATCAGGGAATGTGGGTTCAGGAAAAGCAGCCCATGTCTCCGTGGCCTTGCCTTCCGCCGACCTTCCTCCAGGATCTCTCCCAAAGCCCTAACGAACGTCAAGTCAACACCCTTCCTTACAAACTAGGTGAAAAAGGGTGACCTTGGGAGAAGGTGCACAGGACAGCCGCTGCTCTCCCTGGCTTGTTCCTATCTAGGGGAGGAGATTTGGGTCAAATGTTGAAAAGACAAGAGCAGGAATAGCCTCTGATGAAAATGGCTTAGCAATAAAGGGAAATTCAGAACATCATAACTGTCTGTGAAATTTTGTTTTTAAAATGCATATAAAGAGTGTGAACTATTTGAACTTCCCTGTTGGTTGCTGGACCCTATTTCTGTGATCCCAGTAGTATTTTGAGACTGTCACATGGGTGATGGTTTTATGTTTGATCTGAATTACACTAGTGAATCATATGGAATGAGTTTAATAAATCAGTGCGAGTTCATGGTGCTAAATAGAGTTTACATAAATTAGGACAGTATCAGTGCAAAATTCATGCAGACCATGGAGTTTAGAATTGGCTGGACCTTTGTCCAAATACTAGCTCGGCAGCTTGCTGACTGGTCACCTTGAACTTATTTCTAAATTTCCTTGGGTCCCCGTTTCCTCATTTATAAAGAATGGAGATATTAGAGCCCACATGGTTAGGTTCCTATGGGCATGAAATGAGATAATTTGTTTGCAAAGCACCTACTGCAGGAACCAGTGTGGACGAAGTTGTCACTGACAATAAAATGTGCACATTGCAACAATTTCCAGTGATGCTTTGTGATAATAACTATTAGTTGAGAAGCTTCTATTCCCACCTGCTGGGTCTCTCTGCGATGCCTCCAAACCTTAGCTATTCAAGCTGAGGTCAGAGAAGCTAAAGGCTTTTCCAGGTGCCAGGGTCCACACTGGAGGTTTATCAGTAGATGGATGTTGGTAAAGGGAATCTGGACGGCTGCCCTTTTTGCTAAAACAAAATCAGCAAGGCTCATCCCTTGTGGCTCCGCACCATAATATGCAGTCCGATCTAATTAAAGGGCAGAGGATACACATGCATGCACACTGCTAAACCAGAAAATGTCCTGTACCCTGAGCTACTGTGTGCGTGTTTGTTAGGGGGTGGGAAGGAGAGTTAAAAATAGAGAAGAGGGTTCTTTTGCTATTGCCTAGGGTGAGGTTTTTGATTAGTTCCTGCATAGAGACCCCAAAGCAAAAGCAAGCCTGTGCTTAACTGTGAGCACGTGCCTTAAACTAAGGGGACTTACAGGATATTTACAAATCAGAGCATGTGCAGAGGAAGCATTGCCCTGGTAGTCACTGCCACAATCAGTGCTCACTCACTTCCTCTTTCACTCCAAACTAGCCATACCCCATCGGCTGTCCCGGTGTCCTCATCTGCAGAATGATCCCCTTGGCCCCTGCACGCTAGCCTGTGGCTGGAGCAGGGTGAGGATTTTCTACAGCAGACTTGGAGGCTTTTCTTTATGGATCTGAATGAAATACTGGCTGCAGCTCTCAAAGGCACCAACCTCAGAAGGAGAAGATGTTTGCCTGCTGTATTCCTTAAAAATAGAATAATAGACAACACTTGAAATCTGTGAGTCTTAAAGTCAGTAATTGACTTAAGTTCTTGAGAAACTCTACATATTGGCTTTAAGGAGAAAGGTTGGCAGTGAGCTGAGGCCAGGGCCATGGGTGACTGAAGTGTGACATCTGTTCAGACAGGTCTCTGACTTGTGCTGGACATAGTATGACCCAAGGGACTCATAGAGTCATCAGGAGAGCCTAGAGCCCTGAGAAGTCTTGCAGTTGCCCAAGGAGTAGGGCCCCTGCACAGATAATCCTGGATATCCACGGTTGTAGCTCGAGCCACTCCAAACTTTAGAATAATTATTTTATTGTTTATGATTCTCTAGTCCTGAAATCTGGGCAGAATTTGGTGGAGCAATTTTCTGCTTCTCTTGGGTCCCTTGGTGAGATTCAATTTGTGCCTAGGTTGGCCCAAAGGTTCCAGGAAAGCTGCGCACTCAGGTTAGAGACCTGGGTCGTGAGGAGCTAGAAGGCTGGGTGCAGCCAGGCACTGCAGTGGCAGGGCTCTCTGTCTTTCTCCCTGAAGTTAAAAGCCTCCTCTCTTTTGATCCAGTCTCTCTATGTGGCCTCTTGAGCAGGGTCAGCAGATTTCTTACATGATAGCTCAGGGCTCCCGAGAGAGGGAGCAAAACTGCTAATCTAAAGCCTGGGACTGTCACTGCCACAGTGTCACTTTTGCCATATTCCATTGGCTTCATGATGATAGAGTAGCTCGGATTCAAAGGGATAGAGGAATAGACTTTGCCTCTCAGTAGGAAAGTGGTGTCTGTGCCCAGAAAGGGAAGGATTTGAAGACAGCTGTCTTTGGGCATAAGCTGCTCTAGGGACCCTTTGGCAGAATTGGAAAGGACTTGACACCTATGGTCCCATCAACAGCAATGAAAGATAATGATGGCAGAAAGTCTTTGTGGGTGGAAGGGTATCAGTCTAACTAGACCAAAAGATTAAAAGTCCTTCTTTTGTGGGTGGAAGGGTATCAGTCTAACTAGACCAAAAGATTAAAACTCCAGGAATGAGACATAACCAGTGTGAACTCTCTGCCTCACACCCTGTACATGAATAATTCTGACACAGTGATCTGCTAATTCTGACTGACTGGGAATGGCTGCCTGGAGCACAGCACTGAGAAGGATTCTGAGACCACGTCAAGCCTCTGCACTGTGATGTATTGGTCATGTCTCTGGGGTACAGAATTGAGGAGGCATTCAGATTTGTTCTACACCTGAGTGTGACCATGCTGTGCTCCCATCAGAAGGGAGACAGGTCTGTTCCTTGGCCCCTGTGTCTACCCCGTGCTTCCCACAGGCTCATTTCCTGCTCAGGGACGGCCTGCAGCCTGCCAGGCCTTCCAGGCTGCCTCCCTCTCCCGGCCCTGTTGAGCCACCTTCCAGTCTGGATTTCAATCATCCTCAGCTGAGTGAGTTTCCACCCTTGGATACGACCATGTTTTGTTAATTATCTTTTCATCTGCATGCTGATGATTCCCAATTAGGCAGCTAAATAACTGAGTTCAAGGGTCTATTTTGGTATTCCTGCTTCCAATTCTCAGTAAGTTGGTGTTTCTCCTGAGGGCTGTGACTTAAGACAAGCCTCCGAAGATTTGAATACCTTGAATCTTGCTGCAAACAAGCATTGATGGTGGAAATAGGTGTGGCTTGGCTCAGTATGTTTTGCCAGGAAAGTTTGCCTAGATTGGATGTCAAAGTGGCCAGTACTGATGCATCAGTCTGTGGGTTACACATGTGTCCAGGCATCCATGGTCCTTGTTTTTACCTGTTCTTTGAATTATCTGTCTGCAAATGCTCACGTCAATATTCTATTAGATCCTTGAACCTAGGTTTAGACTCTAGAGAAGAAAATAATACAGTTGAGGAGGTAGGAGAAACTTTTGGAGGCCTCACGGAAATGGGAGTGAGTGATTAAGTGTCCCTATTTTTAATCTCATGCCTCCCAACAAAAGACTTTGTTTCTTCTTGTCTCTGGAGGGCCAATGTTTATCCAGCACTTACACCTGGGTATCGGGAACTCAAAATTGAGAAATGCATTTGGCAGAATTTTTTGAGTCATGGATTGCTGTATTTGGGTCATCTGTTTGGGCATATAAAATTCCCAGAGACAAATGTGAAGAAACAGACATCATAATTTCTGTTCCTTATTTCTGTTAAAGAAAGTGTCTGATTCTGTGGAATGTGGGTGGGTCTGTGGGTGAGTGAGGTGAGGCAGGAGAAGTCAACATCCAATCTGGGGCAGGGCTCTTAGACACCTGTTTCCTGTCTGTTCTTCCCAGGTCTTTAATGGAGGGTTTTATAGGATTTCTTCAAGATTAAGTTGGTTCTTCCCTGGTGATAAATACTCATGGCTGACATAACCTGGGAAGGTTCATAGGTTTTTGGATGTCCCCTGGGTATGTCACACTTCTGCCTGGTCCAGTAATTCTGTGGGCCACCCACTTGTATGTCCCCTTATACACAACCAGGAACCAAATAAATCAAGACATATTTTATGGTCATTAAGATACAGAGGCAATAAATGAATGGAATGAATCCAGTCAGCTGGATGACATCTTAAAGTGTATTCAGAATAATCAAAATAAGATGAAATTACATGCAGTGCAGCTATAATGTTGCATGAATTTCGCTTAATTGATGTTTTTCTCCTCTTTAAAAGTTTTTTTATTTTTAATTATTATGGTACATAATAGTTATATATACTTCCATGATATGTGTGATGTTTCAGTACAGGCTTAAAATGTGTAATGATCAAATCAGTTTAATTGGGGTATCCATCACCTCAAGCATTTATCTTTGCTTTGTGTTTGGAAACTTCCAATTCTACTCTTTTAGCTTATTGACTTTTTGATAATCGGTCATCCAAAAGTTGTTCTCTTGAAAAGCCGCTTCATCATGGTCTGCTTCACCAATGGCTGTGAACAATAGCAATGAGTACAATTTGTTGAGTGCTCGTTTGATACCAGACATGGGCCACATGCTTTATGTGCTGATGACCTCCTCTCTGGATTGATGGGAGCTTCTGATGTCAGGAATAAGACATTTTTAAAGGGGTGCTTCCTTCATCTCCTTTGTTGGTTTGCATGGCTTTCATAAAGTCCTATCTGAACAGGAAAAGTCTTTTTTGTTTGTTTGTTTTTGAGACAGAGTCTCACTTGGTCACCCTTGGTAGAGTGCCGTGGCAGCTTAGCTCACAGCAACCTCAAACTCTTGGGTTCAAGTGATCATCTTTCCTCAACCTCCCAAGTAGCTGGGATTACAGGCACCTGCCACGATGCCCGGGTATTTTTTTTATAGGTAGTGTCTCCCTCTGGCTCAGGTTGGTCTCAAATCCATGAGTTCAGACAATCCACCCACCTCAGCCTCCCAAGTGCTAGGATTACAGGCATGAACAGGAAGATTCTTGACTGATGCAGTAAGTGTTGGCTACATTGTCCTGCTTCATCCCAGCCGTGCGGGGCTCTGTGGGGCATGTCAGGAGGCTCCTTATGCTATTTCTCTGCTCATCATTCTTGCCCCAAGCCCAGGATCTCCCATTAGACTGGGGACTACCTGGGTATGAATTTGGCCCATCTTCTCCCCAAACCAGCTTTCTCTCTCACTTCCATTCATTTTTAGCATAATGATAAATAGAACTCACACCTCTTTTCTCTCTTTGGAAGAAGATGTACTTTGCATTGCTGGAAGAATCAGTTGGTAATTTATAATTACTGAGTGCTTATTCACATGTAGCCATCTGTTTTAAATGGTACCCAGGATATGTTTTAATCAGGTGTGATAAGACAGAGGTGGCAATGGGTGTCAGGAAGTAGGAAGCTTACACTCACAGGCCCTCAGAGACAGGAGACACAGCCCAGAGCCACATGGGGAAGCCTAGAGTCTCAGGAGGCAGAGGGAGAGCCAGGCAAAGGTGTGGGGAGATGTCCTGATGGTGGTTTTCAAGAGAAAGAATGGATGAGATGGGGTCAGCAGCTTTAGGATTGTCTAGTTTAAATAATTGCTATGGTCCCTGGGGCTTAGGGGCTCTTTCTGGTTGCTTAGCATGTGGCCCTGGCTTGATTAGGGCAGAGGGCTATGTGTGAGAGGTAGCTGATGGGTATGGCCTCTTGATTGATTGATTTGTATATGCAAGGTGCGCTAAAGAGAAGTGGTTTGCTATCCCTAAGAAATGGCTAGCCCTGGGAGGGGTGGTCTGTCCCCAGTTAGCAAGACCCAAGATGCTAGAATATCAAAAATACAGAGAATCAGACCAAAAGGCTGGCAGTGGTGGCTCATGCCTATAACCCTAGCACTGCAGGAGGCCAAAGTGAGGGGATTGCTTGAGCTGAGGAGTTCAAGACTGGCCTGAGCGAGCAAGATCCCATCTCTACTAAAAATACAAAAAATTAGCTGGGAGTTGTGGTGGGCACCTGTAGTCCTAGCTACTTGGGAGACTGAGGCAAGAAGATCCTTGAACCCAGGAGTTTGATGTTGCTGTGAGCTATGATGCCATTGCACTCTAACCTGGGCAATGGAGTGAAGCTGTGTCACACACACACAGACACACACACAAAGAAAAGAAAAGAATGGGAAAGGAATGGAAAGAAAAGGAAAGGAAACGAAAAAAGAAAAGAAAAGAAAAAAGTTAATATGCCATACTTCAAAAATTTACCGAAGGCTGGGGGCAGTGTGGTTCACAAGCACTTGAGGAGGCTGAGTGGGAGTATCACTAGAGGCCAGGAATTGGAGACCAGCCTGAGCAACATAGTGAAACCTCATCTCTACCAATAAAATAAAATAAAAATGCAAAACAAGCCTGGTTAGTGGTATTTGTCATTGTCAGTGTGTGGCTGTGATCCCAGGTACTTGGGAGGCCAAGGCTGGAGGACTGCTTAGCTCAGGAATTGATGGTTACAGTGAGCTATAATTGCACCACTGCACACCAGCCTGGGTGACAGACCATAACTCTGTCTCAAAACAAACAAAAAAATACAATACAATACAACAAAATAAGTACTGAAGAGACAGTGTGCATTGCGTGCCGGCTGTGTTTGGCCTCTGTAGTTTGAGACCCAGGGCAGCACAGAGCTAGCCCAGGACACAGGGTAGGCCCTCGACTGATGTTTCTTACATGAGTGCTGAATGATGCTCCAAACGCCACTGGAACATGCAGATTGGCCTAACTCGCTGTCTCTGCACTCAGGGAGGATACCGTCTAGTCTGAGGGACAGACGCACAGATGTATTTGTCATAACATGACCGCTGCCGTAATACACGTGAAAGCTACAGTCATCTTCTAACCTCCTCCTCCCAGAGTCCCTGTTACCAGAGAATGGCCTGTGGTCTACCTGGCCATTTAAGCCAGAATTCAAGTGACCCTGGCTCTTCACCATGCTGTCTCTGCCTCTCTACCCCTAAACGCTCCCAGCCACCAAGTTCACCTCATTCTACCTTCTAAAACTGTCCCCTAGTCTGCCCCTCCTCTACCTTCACTGACTACAGAGAGACACCATGTGGCTGTGCTCCACACACCCTCCTGGAGGCCTGGTTAGGGTGGGAGGCCCCAGCCCTGCTGTCCTGTTACAGCAGAGCCCTGAGTGCTAACTCACAGCAGCTGTTACCAGCCACTGCTGGGCTTCGGGGAGGGGAACAGTATGGGAGGGGTGCCTGGCAGTGTACGGCTGCTTTCCCAGGGGCTTAGCCACCCGGAGAGCCCCTTCTTAGATGCTCCATTGTCCCTAGAAACCACATCTCTAGAAGGGACATTGAGCCAGCACAAAGCTGGGGACCATTTTGAGGTAGGCTGTTTGTCTCAGCCCCGCCCACCTCCTCTTGGCACGTCTCTCCCTTCTCAAGGGTCTGGTGCGGCTGACTGCGCTGTCAGCTCCTTCCTACAAGTCAGTCACACTAATGAAACTTAAAGGTCACTCTTGCTGCTGTGTTGGTGCTGTAAAAGATCACAGGAAGGAGGGCATGATGTGTGTGTAAAGGAGTGACTCCCTAATTGGGACAGCGAGTGGGGAGTCTGCTGATGCGTGGAGGATGTCCATGTGTGGGCCCCAGAGCAGTTGTGATTTGTTCTTCCACCTTCTCAGTGGGGATGGGTCTGGGGGAGATGAGGCTGGGGGAGACAGACGGGCCTGGGGAAGGTGGGTCTTGGGGAGACAGGCCTGGGGGAGAGGGGGGGGGGCGACGGGGCGGGGGTCGATGGGGCGGTGGGGGATGGGGCGGGGGGCGACGGGCGGGGGGGCGTGGGGGCGGGGGGTGTGCGGGTGATGGGCCGGGGGGCGCCGGGCCGGGGGGAGAGCGGCCGGGGGAAGAGGGGGCTGAGGGCGACGGCCCGGGGGGAGACAGGCCTGGGGGAGACGGGCCTGGGGGAGACGGGCCTGGGG
>CAUYQV010023714.1:0-14979 GCA_963574575.1 Galagoides demidoff | reverse complement strand
AGCAACCTCCAACTCCTGGGCTCAAGCGAGTCTCCTGCCTCTGCCTCCCAAGTAGCTGGGACCACAGGCGCCCGCCACAACGCCCAGCCATTTTTTGGTTGCAGTCATCATTGTTGTTTGGCGGGCCCGGGCTGGGGATTCGAACCTGCCACCTTAGGTGTACGTGGCTGGCGCCTTAGCCAATTGAGCCACAGGCGCCAAGCCATAATATTTCTATTTTTAGTAGAGACAGGGTCTCACTCTTGCTCAAGCTGGTCTTCAGCTCCTGAGCTGGAGAGATCCTCCCACCTTGGCCTTCCAGAGTGCTACAGTTACAGGTGTGAGCACACCTGTCCTGAATATTACAATTTTAATAGAGCTTTTTCCTTTCTTAAAATATGTATACATTTTTGGCACCCTCTGTATTTATAGAATGCATGTACAGATTAAAGAATATCAATAAATACCCATGTACCCACCAGCGCCTTATAAAATAGAACGAATGTTACTGACACCTTTAAAACTCTTCAAAATTAAATTCCCACTTCCTTTCCCCTCTAAGGGTAACCATCCTAAATTTTACTTTTATTTTTATTTATTTATTTTTGAGAAAGAGCCTCAAGCTGTCTGGGTGGAGTGCTATAGCATCACAGCTCACAGCAACCTCCAACTCCTGGGCTCAAGTGAATCTTCTGCCTCTACCTCCCAAGTAGGTGGGACCACAGGTGCCCACCACAACGCCTGGCTATATATATATCTTTTTTTGGTTGCAGCCGTCATTGTTGTTTGGTGGGCCCGGGCTGGATTTGAACCCGCCACCTTAGGTGTATGTGGCTGGAGCCTTAGCCACTTGAGCCACAGGTTCCAAGCCCATCCTGAATTTTATATTTTGCTTTTCCTCATGGTTTTGCCACATGTAATTATCTTACCAGAAGTTTGTTTCTTGTTGCACATTCTTTTTTTTTTTTTTTTTTTTTTTTTGAGATAGAGCCTCAAGCTGTCCCTCTCGGTAGAGTGCTGTAGCATCACAGCTCACAGGAACCTCCATCTCCTGGGCTCAAGAAATTCTCCTGCCTCAGCCTCCAAAGCAGCTGGGACTACAGGTGCCCACCACACGCCCGGCTATTTTTTGGTTGCAGCTATCACTGCTGTTTAGCGGGCCGGGGCTGGATTTGAACCCACCAGCTCAGGTGTATGTGGCTGGCGCCTTGGCCGCTTGAACCACAGGTGCTGAGCCCCTTGTTGCACAGTCTTGACTTTGGCACTCAGCCTTGTTTGTGAGAGTTGCTGTTCACCTCTCTGTGGCACTCCATCGTGGCAATAGGCCACATCCTACCATTGTGCTGTTGCTGGATGTTTGGGTGGCTTCTAGATGTTTGCTATTACAGCTGATGCTGCTATGACCACCTTGTCCCTGCCTGCTGGTGAGAACATGGAAGAGTTTCTCTGTCATGTGTATTCAGGGTCATGAGGTTGTCATCAGATCATTAATTACTGGGTCATGAGGTTGTCATCAAATCATTATTTCTATGAGATGATACCAAATTGTTTGCTAACTGGGTTCCTCCAACTTATACTCTCTACTAGTGGCAGATGACAATTCCTATTGCTCTACACTCCTACTAATGGACGTGTCATGATCAGATTTAAAAATTTTTACCTATCTGCTGGGTGAAAATGACATTTCATTGTTGTTCTGATTTGTAGTTTTTATTTTGCTATCTGAAGTGTAATGGGAGAGAGGTAGCTGTTTCTAGAGCTTCAGCTCATGTCTCCAGAAGTAGCTGGATTGTGGGAAATTGGCCCAACTTCATTCAGGCAGGGCAGGGCAGCAGCAGGAGAGGAGGGAGCCGGCTGCAGCCCAGCCTTCTTCACCAAGGCCGTCCTCCCATGTCTGTCCTGCTTCCCAGGGCAAGATGTCCCCATGGGCTGGAGGGCCTTTCTGAACCCACGCCTTTCATTGAAATGAGATCACTGGAATGCCTGGAACCCAAGGAGTGACTGCCTGAGTTTGCAGGGCAAGCATTCCAGCCTTCTGTGGGAAATGGAGACACCTCACTCACCCAGGCTGTCTGAAGGGGAGAAAATTCCAAATGATCCAATCTGAGTTCACCTTTTGTGGATGAACCAAAGTGGGAGGAGCACTTTAGCCAGAAGCTTTTGGGGTGGAGCCTGGGGCAGGTGGAGGCAGCAGGGGCTGTCAAACCGGCTTCGCTCAGGGAAGCACACATGCCTTAAGGCTTTTGGTGCTGAACTGTGGCAATGTACAGAACGGCAGAAATTTCCAGAACTCTGGACCCAGTTCTTGTACTTTCACCTGCGTGACTTTGTGCAGTTGACATCTGTTGGCTCCTTTGTGAGTTAAGGGCCATGTTGCCCACCTCACAGGCTGGGTGACTCCACCCTAGAGCTAGCTCAGTGTCTGGGACATGGCAAGAGTTCCACAAAAATACACATATGTAATATCCTTCAAACTCTGGGATGTGTTTTAGAGTTGGTGGCTTAGATTGGTTTTCTTTTCTTTCTTTGAGACAGTCTCACTTCGTTGTCCTCAATAGAGTGCTGTAGCGTCACATCTCACAGCAACCTCAAACTCTTGGGCTCAAGTGATTCTCTTGCCTCAGCCTTCCAAGTACCTGAGACTACAGGTGGTCCCCACAACACCCAGCTATTTTTAGAGATGGGGGTCTCACTCTGGCTCAGGCAATCCACCCTCCTCAGCCTCCCGGAGTGCTAGGATTACAGGCATGAGCCACCGTGTCAGGATTGGTTTTCTTTTTTTTTCTTTTTTTTTTTTTTTAGAGGCTAAGTCTTACTTTGTCATCCTCGGTAGAGTGCCATGGTGTCACAGATCACAGCAACCTCCAGCTCTTGGGCTTAGCCGATTCTCTTGCCTCAGCCTCCCAAGTAGCTGAGACTACAGGCACCCACCACAATGCCCGGCTATTTTTTTATTGTAGTTTGGCCAGGGCTGGGTTTGAACCCGCCACCCTCAATATATGGGGCCAGGGCCCTACTCACTGAGCCACAGGCACCACCCAGGGTTGTTTTTCTTAAGCTGAGACTTTTCTCTGTCCTCAAGGCAGATGTTTTTTAAAGATGAAGCACCCTTAAGTTTGGGGAGTGAGAGGGAAACAACTATGTTGCCAGTTTAGCGTCTTAATTTTTTTTTTTTTTGAGACAGGGTCTTGCTCTGTTGTCCAGGCTGGAGTGCAGGGGTGTCATCACAGCTCACTGCAACCTCAGACTCCTGGGCTCAATGGATCCTCCTGCTTCAGTCTCCCAAGTAGCTGGGACTACAGGTGTGTACCTCCATGTCTGGCTAATTTTTCTATATTTTGTAGTGATGGGGTCCACTCTTGCTCAGGCTTTGGTGTGTGGCCTGGGGCAGGCTGGTCTCAAACTCCTGACCTCAAGCACTCCTCCCACTTCAGCCTCCCAAAGTGCTAAAATTACAAGTGTGAACCACTGTGCCCAGCCTAGCTTCTTAATGTTTTAAAAATCAGGCAATCCCTTGTGAACCCCTGAAAAAAAAAATCAGGCAATCAACAGACATAGACTCAACCTTCCCAATGATGTCTGAGTCAAGCTGTGGGGAAGGGGAGCAGGATGATAATGATAATGATTCTTTTTTTTTCTCTTTTTTTTTTTTTTTTTTTTGAGACAGAGTCTCAAGCTGTTGCCCTTGGTAGGGTGCTCACAGAAACCTCAAATTCGTGGGCTAAAGCGATTCTCTTGCCTCAGCCTCCCAAGTAGCTGGAACTACAGGTGCCTGCTACAATGCCTGGCTATTTTTTTGTTATAATTATCAGTCCTGGGCCTGGTTCAAACCCGCCAGCCCTTGTGTACATGGCCAGCGCCCTAACCACTGAGCTATGGGTGCTGAGCCGATAATGATTCTTGATACCTCTCAGATTTCTCCTGGATACCTAGGGCTGGCCTTGCTAGTAGCAATGGAAACTCCACAGCAGCCCTGGGAGGCGGGTGGAGTATCCACTGTTTGGAGGAAGAAATCTGAGACACAGAAAAGGGAAAGGACTTGTTCAAGGTCATAGAGTAAGGCTGGGATAGAGGGGAGATTAGAGCTCAGATAGCCCCACTCCAAGCCAAACTCTCCCTTGTGCCCTGCCTCTTCCCACACCTGGCACTGGCCACCTCCTAAGCCTTGTCTCTTCTGCTGTCTGTCCTCTAGCTAGCCGATCTCCTTGTCATCCTCTGACCCCACTTTCTGACCTCGGGGGCTTTGCTTTTGCTTCCGCAGCAACCAGGAATGCCATCACTCCCAAGTTTGACTACAAAACCCTTCCCCTTGGTGTAGCTACCTGGTTGAAGGAGGTAGCCCTTGAGAGTGATGCTGTGGATCAGAGCAGTCTGAGTATTATAAGAAAAAAAACCCAAAAAGAATGATGTGGGAGTGATTGATGGACTATTGTTCAAAATATATGAAGTTGAAAAACATACACACTTCGAAACAAATTCAAACATAATGATCACTTTTTTTAAAAAAAAGTCATATATATATATATTTATAAGCAAGAGCAAAATTATATAAATTCTGCCTTGCCATCTCTTTCCTAGGGTCCTTGGAGACTCATGTCTGCCTCCCTTGCCAGACTGTGAATGCTCCCAGGGCAGGATCTGTAGGAATCCCTGGTGGAGCTGAAGTATTCCACTCAAGGCAGGGTAGAGATGGCAGGAATATGGGTGAGGATGAAGGGTCTTCGGCGTTCTTCTTGCCAATCCCATAGTATCCAGGGGCTGCCTCCTTGAACTTCAGTTGGGGTCATGCCAGACATGGGCTCACACTGGCTTTGCCTTCTGTCCTACACATCCTTTTTTTTTTTTTTAATTATGGAACGCTTCACGAATTTGCATGTCATCCTTATGCAGGGGCCATGCTAATCTTCTCTGTATCGTTCCAATTTTAGTATATGTGCTGCCAAAGTGAGCACTGTCCTACACATTCTGATCATCCATACCAAGAACCTGGGCTCTGTGCCCAGAGCTTAGTGGCTAGGGTGCTGGCCACATATCCTGGAGCTGGTGGGTTTGAACCCAGCCCAGGCCTGCTAAATAACAACAACTACAGCATCAACAACAACAAAAAATAACTGGGCGTTGTGGCGGGTGCCTATAGTCTCAGCTACTTGGGAGGCTGAGGCAAGAGAATTGCTTAAGCCCAAGAGTTGGAGGTTGCTGTGAGCTGTGATGCCACGGCACTTTACCTAGGGCAACATAGGGAGACTCTGTCTCAAAAAAGAAAAAAAAATACCAAGCACCCCAAAGCTTGCCTACGTCCCAAATACTTAAACCCAGAGGCCAAAGGCACACAGAGGAGAAAAGAAGAGAAGTCTTCAGTAATAATAATAAACAATATTATTAAATAACTTACCAGTTTATTATAGAAGGATATAAATGAACAGCCAGGAGAAAAGGTACATAGGATGGAGTCTGAAAGGGTCACATGCACAGAAGCTTGTGTTCTGTGGGGTAAGAGGATGCCACATTCCATGCATGTGGATACCGTGGATACCTGGTACCAACCTGGAAGCTCCTAGGATTTTTCTTTTTGTGGCTGAATTTCCAGTTTTCATTTGGAAAGCTGCGTGTATTCTTCTGGATTTGAACTTCCAGCATGGAAAACGCTCAGAGTTTGTTTTTTTTTTTTCTCAGTAATTTTAGTTTTGCAATTCATTTCTTTGTTTGAATAAACGGGTGTTTTTGCTTTTGCTTGTGTGTTGTTGTTTGGTTTTAGGGCCCTGGAAACTTGAAAAATTCAGATGAATAAAAAGGAGGTCACCCCTTCCACACACACCCTTTGTAGAGAAACACACTACCAAGTTGGCTTCTTTCCTAGTAGCCTCCCTCCCAGCAGTTTTATTTTTTATTTCATTTCAGTTGGTTGCTAAATAAATAGGAGGATGCTTTCTGATTCACAACTTCTAGAACTGATTTCCCGTGCTAGCCTGTGATGCTTCCCATAGCAATGGTACTTTGTCCCCTCTGGGAACTGTGGGGGTGGGTGGCCTCACCCTCCCCTGCATTCTCCTGACACTTTTGGGAATGCCAGTCTCACAGCACCACTACTGGTCCTTAAGCAGTATTGTTTTTAATCCTACAGTTAATTTCACGCTTCAGAATTATCCTGCTAGAACCTAACACTTCTTTTTTTTTCTTTGTTAAACCCCAGAGCTTCTGAGCACGTGCCCCTCTCCCTGAACCCACAGAGATCTGTTTGTTTTGCCTTTTCCCAGCTCATGCATTCTTCAAGACTTGGTAACGGGAATGTTTTGTCTATTCAGCCTCAAAACGTCAGTGGGACAGGAACCAAAGTTAAATACCTCATGATGCCTCTGCCGCGGGATGAACCTGGGAAAGCTGGGAGCCGCTGCCTGGAGTGCTTCTCTGAATCAGCTGGAACTTTTTTTTGTCTCTAGTTTTAAAAGCTCCCCGGAGACAAGCTGCAATCCAGAATCTTCTCATTTGGGATGGGGGAAATTCTGAAGTTCTCATTAAAGCACATTGATGTCTCAAGCTTTGAAAAGAGCCCAGATGCCAAGGGCAAGAATCCCAGAGCATTGCCCACACTGGTGTGACGCCCTGATAATTGTCTAACCAATTCAGCATGTCCCCCCTGGGCAGGACCATCTGCTGGGTACAGTTCCAGAACCAGGGGACAGCTTCCCATTCATGTGATCTAGGAAAGACCTTTAACTACCCGCTGGGAGTTGGCTCACTGTTCTTCAAATGGTCAGGTCTTGAGGTCTTCACACTGTGGTCTCTTCTGATGTATGAGTCCTACCAGTGTGAAGCAGAATGACTTTGCTATGGAGGCAGGACAACCTTGAAAGAAGGAACCGAGTTCGTGGAAGTCTGCAGGAAGAGAGAGCCACCTAGCATGTCCCCACCCAACCAGTCAGCAGAAGACCTTCCCCAGGAGGCTTCTAACAGATCCCTGAATGCCACAGAAGCCCCAGGGGCTTGGGATCCTGGGACCCTGCAGGCACTCAAGATCTCCCTTGCAGTGGTCCTTTCCATCATCACGCTGGCCACAGTCCTCTCCAACGCCTTCGTACTTACCACCATCTTACTCACCAGGAAGCTGCACACACCTGCCAACTATCTGATTGGCTCTTTGGCCACAACAGACCTCTTGGTTTCCATCTTGGTCATGCCCATCAGCATTGCCTATACGACCACCCACACCTGGAACTTTGGCCAGATCCTGTGTGACATCTGGCTGTCCTCTGACATCACGTGCTGCACAGCCTCCATCCTCCATCTCTGTGTCATTGCTCTAGACAGGTACTGGGCCATCACAGATGCCCTGGAGTACAGTAAACGCAGGACGGCCTGCCATGCGGCCACCATGATTGCCATCGTCTGGGTCATCTCCATCTGCATCTCCATCCCACCGCTCTTCTGGAGGCAGGCCAAAGCCCAGGAGGAGATGTCCGACTGTCTGGTGAACACTTCTCAGATCTCCTACACCATCTACTCCACCTGCGGGGCCTTCTACATCCCATCGGTTTTGCTCATCATCTTGTATGGCCGGATCTACAGGGCGGCCCGGAACCGCATTCTGAATCCACCCTCGCTCTATGGGAAGCGCTTCACCACGGCCCATCTCATCACAGGCTCCGCCGGGTCCTCGCTCTGCTCGCTCAACGCCAGCCTCCACGAAGGGCACTCGCACTCGGCCGGCTCCCCTCTCTTTTTCAACCACGTGAAAATCAAGCTTGCGGATAGCGTCCTGGAACGTAAGAGGATCTCCGCAGCTCGGGAGAGGAAAGCCACCAAAACCCTGGGGATCATTCTGGGCGCTTTTATCATCTGCTGGCTGCCCTTCTTCGTGGCATCTCTGGTCCTCCCCATCTGTAGGGACTCCTGCTGGCTCCACCCAGCCCTCTTTGACTTCTTCACCTGGCTGGGCTACTTAAACTCCCTCATCAATCCCATCATCTATACGGTGTTTAATGAAGAGTTTCGGCAAGCTTTTCAGAAAGTTGTCCATTTGCGGAGAGCCTCCTAGTGACTCTTATCTTTTGTGTCCTGTAACCCAGCTGGGGTTGTCCCCTTCAGACTTTTTCCTAAGACTTGAGTTAATTCATGATTATCCTGGGTCTTGGTTCCATCAACAGAATTATTCTGTGTTCTTTTTTCTGTTGCCTTTTTGACTTCTGAGCCACCAAGAACTGAGCCGCTGAGTGAAAGGGAGTAAGACGGAAGATTTCACTTAGCATAATATTTTCACAGTTTCTCCGTGTTGGAAGAAAGGGGACCCACAGGATTCTTTGTCCATACAAGTTCAGGTGAGACACTAATTCTGTAGAAAAGATCCCAGGCTCAAGGGGAAGGCTCTCTTGTCTACCTGAGATCTGCCTGGAGATCAAAAGAGAATAGATATGATTATTAGTAACATGTATGGAAGGAGAATTTGGAGACAGGGGAAGGTTCTCTTGTCTACCTGAGATCTGTATGGAGCTCAAATGGATACGATTAATGACCTATATCGAACGAGAGTTTGGAGACAGGATGGAGGGGTCTATATGCCATATGGCACCTTGACTAGAAAATAACACCCCTGCGTATCTTCCACTGAGTCCTCCTCAAACTGGGTCTCTCCTCGTTGTCCATAAGAAGGAAGTCAGTATTGGAGATGTGAACAACTCAGAATGACTTGAAGAGATATTCAGAGGCAGGGGAGCAGGACAACTGGGACTAGACTGAATACCCAGTATCCTTCCCCCATACACATATGCTATCTTAATATACTGATGTTAAAAAATCCATTATAACTCCATTGAAGTAGATTGATGAGCTTTGAGCCCACCAAGCTTTCAGTGGGTCTCTATTCTGAATTATTTTTTTACATCCGGTTCTCATTAGAGATCTGAGACCTAATTAGAGATGTGAGTCATCGAATAAAAAGCATGAGACATCATGACCAGTAAAAGTCTTTGAGTGATTTTTTTTTCCTCCTCTCCCTAGATGTAGAAACCATTCAACTCAATTCAGTCTCTAGCATTTATTGAGCACCTACTTAGTGCCAGGTACCGGGGCTGACCATTGGCGTTTGTTATATCATCAAAAGTCAGGATAGTGGGGTGATTAGGAACTCAGACCCTGATGCTTCAGTTTAAATACAAGTGCAGCCAATTTCTAGCTGGGTGAACTTGGACACGTTTCTTGACCCCTCTTTGCCTAATTTTTCTCAGTTATAAAATGAGGATAATAATAAGTATGTTATTGTATCAATAACCACAGTGCTTGGCACAAGAGCTCTTAAGCTAACCTACCTAAGGTCAAGCAGCAATATAAAAATAACAGCCACTATTAAGTGCCAGTAATTCTCCTTGCATACATTTTCTCATCATCCTCATTTTACAGAAGCAATCAAGAAACTAAGCTTTCATAAAGAGATGACGTGTTAGCAGACTCCCAAAAGCTGAGCCCACGTGGCAGGGGAGGTCAAAGGAAAGGAGATGTGTTGAGGCCTCTTTGGGAAGACGGGACACAGCAAAGGAAGATAAGAAAGGCCATGCCTGGTGCAGAAAAGAGCAGAAACAGAGCCTGTAAGGCCTGTAACGTTCATTGGGCTCTCTGAGCTCAGGGAGAAGAATGATAGCTAGGAATATGAGATATCAAGAAGAAAAGGAAAAGTGGGGAGGCCAAGATGGTGAGGGTGGTTTACCCGGGGGAGTCTTTCTGACTGTGAAGTTTATGTTGGACATCTTACAGCATAGTCCCTGGATCACATGTATCAGCCACCAGGGCCGGTGTGGGGGCAGATGCCTGTAATCCCAGCTACTTGGGAGGCTGAGGCAATAGGATGGCCAGAGCCCAGGAGTTTAAGGCTGCAGTGAGCTCTGATTATACCACTGCACTCCAGCCTGGACGACAGAGTGAGATCTTGTCTCTAAAAAAAAAAATCACCCATGGACTTGTGAACTTTGGACTTCTGTCACCACCACAGATCCACTGAGTCAGCATCTCTGGCAATGAGGCCCAGCAGTCTGCTTTTTAAATAAGCCTCTCTCGGGGCAGCACCTGTGGCTAAAAGGAGTAGGGCGCAGGCCCCATATTCTAGAAGTGGCGGGTTCAAACCCAGCCCTGGCCAAAAACTGCAAAATAAAAAAATAATAAAATTTAAAAAATACATAAGCCTCTCTCCCACATCCTGATTTTCTATGCTTCCAAAGTTTGGGAACCACTGAGGAAATAAGTGTCTTGTTCACTCTATGAAGGCTTTCCTGAGCCCAGAGACCCCTCTCAGGATCCCGTTTCTCTCTTCTGTACCTGGCAGGCCCTTTCCTGCCTGCCTTTGAGGCTGTGCTCATCTCATTCCCTCCATCTTGCTTGGGCCATCTTCCTATCTGGGAAAGTTCAGGAATTCAGAGATTGGATGAGGAGCAATGTACAATGTGGCTTAGAGGTTAAGGGCGCAGGCTTTGATGTCAGACACACCTGGAACTGAATCCCAGTACTGCCGTTTATCAGCTGTGTGACCCAGGGCAAATCGCCTACCCTCTCTGTGCTTCAGTTTCTTCATTTATAAAATGGGGTTGTAGGTATCTAAATCAGGGGATGTTTGTGAGGGCTAAGTGAGGTAGTGATTATAAAGGGCTTTGCCCAGTGAAATGTCATCTGTGGCATTTACTTTTTGAGCCAATTACAAAAAGAGAAATTCACATGTCACCTCAAAGGCCTTTCCTGACTAGAACAAAGGTTGACAAACTCCTAAATGGCTTTATTGTGATAAAATCCACATGCCATAAAAATCACTCATTTAGGAGCAGTGCCCGTAGCTCAGTGGGTAGGGCGCGGGCCACATGCACTAGGGCTGGTGGATTCAAACCCAGCCCACGCCTGCTGAAAAAAAAAAAAAAGCCAGGCATTGTAGCAGGTGCCTATAGTCCCAACTGCTTGGGAGACTGAGACAAGAGAATCGCCTAAGCCCAGGAGGTGGAGGTTGCTGTGAGCTATGACGACACAGCACTCTACTGAGGGTGATAATGTGAGACTCTGTCTCTAAAAAGTAAAAGTAAATAAAAAATAAAAATAAATCAGTCATTTAAAATGTACAATTTAATGGCTTTCATATATTCACAGAGTTGTACAACTACAATCCAATCCATATAACACATTTTTGTCACCCCCAAAAGAAACCCTTCACTCTTTAGCCATCATCCCCGAGCCTCACTAATCTACTTTCTTTCTTTCTTTTATTTTTTTTTGAAACAAGATCTCATTCTGTTTCCCAGGCTTGAGTGCAGTGTTGTCATCATAGCTCACTGCAATCTTAAACTCCTGGGCTCAAGGGATCCTCCTGCCTCAGCGTTTCCAGTGGTTGGGACTACAGGCCTGCACCACTACACCTAGCTAATTTCTTCTTTCTTTCTTCTTCTTTTTTTTTTGTAGGGACAGGGTCTTGCTCTTGTTCGCCTTGCCTCAAATTTTTGGCCTCAAGTGATCCCCCAGCCTCAGATCCCCAAAGTGCTAGGATTATAGGCATGAGCCAATGCGCCCAACTAATCTCCTTCCTGTCTCTATAGATTTGCCTATTTTGGAATTTTTTTTTTCTTTTTTTGAGATAGACTCTCACTCAGTCGCCCTGAGATTGAGTGCTATGGCATCATAGTTCACAGCAACCTCAAATTCTTGGGTTCAAGCAATCCTCTTGTCTCAGCCTCCCAAGTAACTGGGACTACAGGCACCTGCCACAATGCCCAGCTAGTTCCTCTGTTTTGCAGAGTTGGGGACTTGCTTTGCTCAGGCTGATCTTGAACTCCTGAGCTCTGGCAATCCACCCAATTTAGCCTCTTAGAGTGATAAGATTACAGGCGTGAACCACCATGCCAAGCCTATTTTGGATATTTTGTTAAAATAGGATCATACATAGGTGGTCCTTTGTGGCTGGTTTCTTTCACTTAGAATGTTTTCATGGTTCACCCACGTTATAGCATGTATCAGTAGTACATTTCTTTTTTTTCTTTTTTTGAGACAGCGTCTCATTATGTCACCCTCAGTAGAGTGCCATGGTGTCACAGCTCACAGCAACCACAAACTCTCGGTTGCTTAAGCAATTATCTTGCCTCAGCCTCCCAAGTAGCTGGGACTGTAGCAGGCACCTGTCACAGTGCCTGACTATTTTGTTGTTGCAGTTGTTCACCTGGCCAGGGCTGGGTTCAAATACGCCACCCTTGGCATATGCCGTTGGCACTGTAACCACTGTGCTATGGGTACCGAGCCAGTACATTTCTTTTTATTTCTCCATTCATCAGTTGATGGAAATTTGGGTCATTTCCACTTTTTGGCTCTTATGAATAATGGTGGGGGGCAGTGCCTGTGGTTCACAGGAGTAAGACGCCGGCCCCATATGCCAGAGGTGGCAGGTTCAAACCCAGCCCTGGCCAAAAACTGCAAAAAAAAATAATAGTGCTGTGAACATTCTTGTAAAGTTTTTGTGTGGACATACATTTTTATTTCTCTTGGGTATATACCCAGGAACGGAGTTGCTGGGTCAGTTTGCAACTCCATGTTGGCCTTCTGAGGAATTGCCAGGCTGTTTTCCAAAATGGCTGCACCGTTTTACATTCTGATTGGCAGCCTGGGAAGGTTCCAATTTGTCCACAGCCTTACCGGCACTGGTTACAGCCATTGTAGTGGGTGTGAAGTAGTATTTTGTTGTGATGGCAAACGTTTTATTAAAGAGCCAGGTAGGAAATACTTTCAGCTTTGAAAGTCACATCATCTCTGTTGCAATTGCCCTGTCAGTGTAGCGTGAAAGCATCCATAGACAATATGTGAGTAAACTGTACTCCAATGAAATTTCATTTACTAAAATAGTGGCAGCTCAAGAGCTATAGTTAGAGGCCCCTGGGTCTAGAAGAGCATCTACCTTCCATCTACCCAGCTATTCTCCATTCCCTTCGCTGGCTTTATTTTTTTTTATTTTTATTATTATTATTTTTAGATAGAGCCTCAAGCTGTCCCCTTGGGTAGAGTGCTGTGGCATCACAGCTCACAGCAACCTCAAACTCCTAGGTTCAAGCGACTCTCCAAGTAGCTGGGATTACAGGCGCCTGCCACAACGCCCGGCTATTTTTTGGTTGCAGCCGTCATTGTTGTTTGGCGGACCTGGGCTGGATTTGAACCCACCAGCTCTGTTGTATGTGGCTGGAGCCTTAGCCGCTTGAGCCAGGTGCCAAGCCTGGCTTTATTTTTTAAATTATGCTATTACTGATGGCAATATTTATACACTAGTTCTTGCTTATTGTCTGTCTGGCTTCCCTACAATGTCAGCTTCATGAAAGTGGGGATGTGATTCGTTATACTCACCATTTGACCCCAGTGCCTGTTGTTTAGCACGTGCTCAATAAATATTTATTTGAATGAATAAGAGATGGACTGACTGAATGAATGAATGGAACACCACATCCATGTTTACAAACAACTTATGTAAGTCATTTCTCAATGCCTTTGTCTTTAAGATTTTAAGAGAAGATGACCGACACTGGGGCTGGAACCTCACATAAGAGATTTGGTGTCAGATAGACCCGGGTCAGACTCAGCATAGCTCTGTTCTGAGTGTAACTGGGGCAAGAGGCAAGTGAGGAGGCTGGGTGACCCAGTGTCCCTGAGGAGCCAGGCAGGGACGAGCCCCTAAGCCTGTCCTCAGGCCAGCTCCCTGTCGTCTTCTCTAGCAGTCACTACCCTGTGCCAGTGAAAGGATAACTCAGCGTAGGAGCAAGCTGTTTTCTGGTCTTTGTTATTATTACCTGAAAGCTGCCCATTCAGCTGTCCTGTCTGGAGAGCTGCATTCCTTAGGCCCCGGGGAGGTCAAATTAACAATAAACTTGTTTCCCATGACCATAAAAGAAGTCCGTATTTGGAACCTTTCTCCTCTTCTCCCCACCCATCCCTCTCATGCCCCTAATTCCTTCACACTTAGTCACAGACGGCAAGCAGCATGATGGTGACGGTGCTGGGGGAGGGCAGGGCAGGGCCTTGTCTAGCACAGGATCTGCTAATGGTTTTTTTTTGTTTTTTGTTGTTTTGAGACAGAGTCTCACTTTGTCACCCTTGGTAGAGTGCCATGGCATCAGAGCTCACAGCAACCTTAAATTCCTGGGCTCAAGCAATTCTCTTGCCTCAGCCTCCCAAGTAGCTGGGACTACCAGCGCCTACCACAATGCCTGGCCAGTTTTAGAGATGGGGTCTCACTCTTGTTCAGGCTGGTCTCAAACTTGTGAGCTCAGGCAGTCTGCCTGCCTCTGCCTCCCAGAGTTCAAGGATTGCAGGTGTGAGCCACTTTGCCTGGCCAGGGTCTGCTAGTTTTTGGTATAGGTAAGTAGGGGTGAGCATGGCAGACAGTGCAAGGTGCCTCCCCTGCAGCCAATTCTTTCCCTTACTCACAGAACCCCAGGTCAGTTCTTTTTCTTCTTCTTTTATCATTAAAAGAGAGAGAGAGAGACTCACTTTTTTGCCCCTAGTAGAGTGCTGTGATGTCATAGCTCACAGCAACCTCAATCTTTTGGGCTCAAGAGATCCTCTTTCAGCCTCCCAAGTAGCTGGGACTACAGGCGCCTGCCACAATGCCTTGCTATTTTTAAGAGATGGGATCTTACTCTTGCTCAGGCTGGTCTCGAACTCCTGGGCTCAAGCAATCCACCTGCCTCAGCCTCACAGAGTGCTGGGATTACAGCCATGAGCCATGGCACCCTGCCTTAAAAAAATACTTTTTAAAGATGAGATCTCGGCTCGGCGCCTGTGGCTCAATCGGCTAAGGCGCCAGCCACGTACACCAAAGGTGGCAGGTTCGAATCCCCAGCCCGGGCCTGCCAAACAACAATGATAGCTGCAACCAAAAAATGGCCGGGCGTTGTGGCGGGCGCCTGTGGTCCCAGCTACTTGGGAGGCGGAGACAGGAGACTCGCTTGAGCCCAGGAGTTGGAGGTTGCTATGAGCTGTGATGCTATGGCACTCTACCCAGGGGGA
>CAUYQV010023710.1:0-22882 GCA_963574575.1 Galagoides demidoff | reverse complement strand
ATACTTTTTCTTCCATTCCTGAGATACTTTGCTAAGAAGAACATTTTCCAGTTCCATCCATGTAAACATGAAGGAGGTAAAGTCTCCATTTTTCTTTAGGGCTGCATAGTATTCCATGGTGTACATATACCACAGTTTATTGATCCATTCATGGATTGATGGACACTTGGGCTTCTTCCAAACGTGGATGTTTCTAGCAGTAAAATTCACAATAGTAAAGATGAGGAAACAGCCCAGTGTCTATCAAGATATGATTAACAAAATATTGTATATAAAAACCATGGAGTACTACTCATCCATAAAAAATAATTATCTATTATCTTTTATAACAACCTGGATGGAACTGGAGACCATTCTTCTAAGGAGACCATCCTTTAAGGCCAATGTCATACTTTTAAGTGAAGTATTGTAAGAATGAAAAAAAAAATACTAGTCACCATGACAGGGGCTTGCCTAGGGCCTCCTCTCTCTGCTCAATGTTCTATCCCCAGAGTGTGCATTCTTCAACTATTCCCGTGAAAATCCCACTCATCCTTTAAGGCCCATGTCAAGTGTCACCACCTTGCTCATGCCTTGCTACAGAATGAAGTGCCCTCCGTCAGCTCCCAGGCATTGCATCTAGTCCTGCCTCTGGCCCTCCTGCGTCCCACTGTCTTCTGTGCCTTTGCTTGTACAGACAGGTGCCAGCTGCTCTAGCAGGCTGTTAAAACTCTTCAAGGACAGCCAGAGCCCTGCTTTCTGTTTTCTACCATCAAAGATTATCCAGAACTGTGTGGTAAAGGACACAGGGCATGATCAATAAACCCTGGATGAACCAGGAGACAAACTGTTGGAAAACACTGAGGCACACTTCACATCTGTCCTGATGGGAGGCGCTGGCTGCACATGCCTCCTCCTTCCCAAGAAAGCACAGCCCCACTCAGGTGGGCCCCAGGGGAGCCCTTGCCCTCTGTACACACCCATCTCCCACATCAGAAAGGGGGTGCTACCCATAGGTCCTGAAGGACTGGCACAATCCCAAGCTTTTAAGATAGTGACGAATATGTAAATAAACAAGAGGTGAGGAAAATAAGATGCAACTTGGTCCAAAATATTTAGTTTACCTATTTAAATAAATAAAATATTTATCACCTCTATGGTCTGTCTTACAAGGATATAAGCGAATCTTTCTAAAACCAGAGTATACATGTCTTAACACAATAACTAAGTAAATGACATAAAAGTCTATGTTAACCAGTTTGATGAAAATATTTCAAATTGTATATGAAAACACTACACTGTACCCCATGTTTGCATTAATGTACACAGCTATCATTTAATTAAAAAAAGAAATAAAATATTTAATGTCATGCCTAAAGTAATGGCATAGTAAGAAATAGACATTTATCATGGTAGAATAGGAATACTACAGTTTGTATCATGCAATTGCCTGTGACAAAGCTGAGTGGGCAGTTTGAGAAGACTAAATGATTTACTCATATTTTTTTCTTCTCCACTTGAATTGTATTGTCAATTGATAAAGAGCTTGAATTTCTCACTCACTCAATTCCTTTATTTTATATAACAAACGTGGTGCATGAGGACTCCAAGTTATACAAAGTCATTTTTATAGAGGTTATGATGACCTGAGAGAGCTGCTATTTCTACTGGAGATTTAATTTCCCTAATTGATTTACATTTCCCAGAATTGCTAGATTATAAGTAATAAAAGATAGTGCTGTCTAATATGATTTATTCTAATACAGACTTTCCCCCACAATTGCAAGGAGATTCTCTTAATGGAATACAACAATAGCCCTTTTTTAAAAAAAAATCTTCAAAAATTTACATATAAACTAGTATTATATCTAATGTGTAATTTAAATTTTTAAATCTTACAGCCCAAAGTGTTGAAATCCCTTCTGAGTTCTCCTTCCTGAAAACATTTGAATATAGTGAAACATTTAAAACTAAACATGTTATCATCCAATTGTTTGTAGTAGGCACTTTAAACAGTTCATTTAGAATTTCTGAATTTTGAACTTATATAAGCCTATTTTAGCCAATTTATTTAGGAAATTCATTTTTGCCTTTCCACTGGTTTTCCAATTTCATGTGGAAATGAAGCACAGTCCACTAAGAAGAGCAAATGGATGTGTCTGAACCTCAGAAGGGCTGCACGCAGGCCTCAGCTAATGAGAATTCACTATCTCCCAGGCTAAATGTTTAGACTGCCTTTCTTATTCACTGTGTATGTAAAATTTCTGTTTTGCTTTGTTTTAAATGGGGAAATCAAAGTCAAAACAAATTTTCTGATGCACAGAAAAAAGATTCAAAGATTTAGCATGAAGCCTCTACTGTGGAGTTTTCATAGAAAACTTGAGGGTGGCAGTCTGAATGCCATACTGAGCCCTCATGAGCTTTTGCAAAGGGTAGAGTGAGTGATTGTGAAAAAGGCAAGTCAGGAAGTGAAGCGTCCTTCCTAATCTGTGAATTCCCCACCCACCACCATCAAGTGAAGAAAGGAATCTCACAGTCTTGTCCTAGGTATAGGACATCACAGATAAAGAACTGGGTGGTGGTATCAAGGGCTACTACCTCCAAGAGGACACCATCCTTCAACCCTCTCCTCTGGATCCCAAGAAGTGACCTCAATGCTCAGACTTAGCTCATGCACCTGCAGCTTCTCCTTCTCTGGAAAACCCGGATGTGTAATTCCTGGCTCCTGTCTGCATTTCCACCCTGGGGCAAGCTCGCCCTTGCCCACACACTAGCTGTATGCACACCAGCAGCTTTCCTCAAAAGGTCTGGGGTAACCCACCCCAACATAGCACCTGGCACCTACTGGACACTGTGCTTTTGCCTTTATGTCTTACATAAGCTACTATGTAGCACATGTTCAACTCAGTTTCACAGATGAAAGTATCCCTAGCTCTGTAAGGACACATGAAGAACATAGACATTATTTGATCAGGGGAAGAAAAGCCTTAACATAAGACACAATGTATATGTATGTATACTTTTTATTAAGATTCACATAACATAAAATTAACTATTTGAATGCATAATTCAGTGTCACTTAGTACATTCACAGCATTGTATAACTATCATGTCTTTCTAGTTTCAAAATATTTTTATCATCCCCAAAAGAAACCTCACATCAAATTCCCGCATATATCCAGCCTCTGGCAAACTACTAATCTGTTTGCTGTCTTCACTGTTATACTTATTAATAATATTTTATATAAATTAAATTATATATAATTAACTTTCTGTACTTGGTTTCTTTCATTTATCATAATGTTTTCTTTTCTTTTTTTTTTTTGAGACAGAGCCTCAAGCTATCCCCCTGGGTAGAGTGCCATGGCATTACAGCTCATAGCAATCTCCAACTCCTGGGTTTAAGGGAGTCTCCTGTCTCAGCCGCCCAAGTAGCTGGGACTACAGGTGCCCGCCACAACGCCCGGCCATTTTTTGGTTGCAGTCATCATTGTTGTTTGGCGGGCCTGGGCTGGGGATTTGAACCTGCCACCTTAGGTGTACGTGGCTGGCGCCTTAGCCGCTTGAGCCACAGGCGCCGAGCCAATCATAATGTTTTCGAAGTTCATCCACATTGTAACATGTACCAGGATTTCATCCCTTTTTATGGCTGAATAATATTCCATTTAATAGATATACCATATTTTATTTATCATTGACAAATATTCATGTCTTTGTCCACTTTTTAAAGAGATTGTTTGATTTTTTTTCCCTCACTGATTTGCTTGAGTTCTTTGTAGATCCTGGTTATTAGTCCTTTATCAGTTATATAGCATGTGAATATTTTTTCCCCATTCTATAGGTTGTCTATTTGCTCTGTTGATTATTTCCTTGGCTGTGTAAGAGCTTTCTTAATTTAACTGAGTTCCTTTTATTTAAATTGATGGCAGACAAAATTTGGCTGGTGGGCTTTATTTGTAGATTCCTGCTTTAGCATACTTAAATAATTACAATTAGCATTCAGATCTGGGATCCATTAATGCAAATCTAATAACAATGAATGAAAATAAATGCAAAAACCATACTCTTAGACTCTTATTCCTTGACTATCATCCAATTTTCATTTACCAGAAACTTGAAACAGAGGGTGCTGTTTATGTCTAAACCTAATCCATACTTATTTCTGCCACTACCACTGACGAACCTCACAGCTTCACTTATGTAGAAACTGCCCACCTGGTTACTCAGCTGGAGTGCAAACCTCCACAGCAAGTGTTACAGTACCATTCTGGCTTCCTCAGGGGTGGAAAATGCCATAGGAATCATTTATTATTATGATAGGAGGAAAAAAATCCATCTATGCTGCTTTTATATATATATTTATTCCCCATACAAATGATTATTTGATGACTAGGTATAAAACTATAACCTGAGTTCTAAAGTTTTCAGTTAAATCATTTCTGTTCAACCGAATAGGTTTAATCAAGGATGCTGCCTCCCCCATCACTTCTGGTTTTCCCCTAATTTCTCAGAGCAAATAATGAACAAAACCCCAAAGAGTGAGACTATCTGCTACGTGGATGAGATGCGAGTATGGACATGGCTCCACTTTGCAAGCTGTGGCTGAGGTGGAGCTCATTGCACAACTGTGCTCTACCTGAGTCCAGTTCTAGGACAGTGTCCCTGAATCCATGGTGCTAAGAGTGATCATACCCAGTCATGGGGCTGCTGAAGGAGGCCTATGCTCCCCATCCTGCTCCCTGTAGGGGAGTTTATCTCCACTGTCAAAGCCATCACCCCTGCACAATGAAGACCAGTGTCACAGACAGGGTGGTATCCCTGGGAAAAAGGGCAGAGACTTCCCCCTACGCAAGGCCAGCAATTGATCAATGCCCGTAGTTCACCCACGGTGTAGGAAAATCACCCTCAGCAGAAGCGGCAGCCCTGGCGTGGACTGAGCTCAGTCACCAGGACTCCCTACTGCAGCCCACGGTGTACTCACTTGGAGGTGTTTTCAAGTATTCCTTTGACTTCATTCATTTCTTCTTTCCCAAAGTAAACAACGGTGAGATGAACCCTCCCATCCTGCTGGATGCACATCTCCCTGGAAAACACAACACACGCACGTCTGGTTCCTGTTTTTGCATTAACAGGCAAGTCACAAACAGCTTTTTTGTAAAGTACAGAAGGGCCTTGAAGTAAAGTTAAGTAAGCAGCCAGGAGAGCAGACACGGGATTCACGGCACTTCTAGTTGGTCATCCCAGCTGCCTGCATTTAGATTTATCTCACTGGGAAAACAAGAAAATTTAAAGATGCAGATCCCATAAATCAAAACTCAGATGCAAGGCAGCACTGGTCTCATCTCCCCGCATAGGGCCTTTGTTCTTAACCCCCAAAAGAAGTCTGTGAAATACAAACAACATGAATCCCACCTCATAGATGAGAAAGCTAAAGTCCGAGAGGGTCAGCCCAGCATCCTTATCTCTGACTCCATTCCCTTTGGGTGGACTCAGTACAAATCTTCTTAAAGACCGAATGAGCAAAGGTAAAATTTCTTTTGTGTAGGATTCTAGAAACCCTTGGAAGCATCCAGTGTAATGACTGTCCAAGGGAGCAATAAGGCAGAAGCACGGTCACTGAGTTTCATCTTTCCCAAGCAGATGTGACTGCCTTCACTATGTCCCCATAGAGTCTCTGTGACTCTGATTGTCCTAGGCACCTGGAACCTCACGCATGCCTCAGGGTCCTGACAGAGCAACCTGTCCATCCAGGCCCAGGCCTCCTTTCTTTTTTTCTTTCTTTTTTTTTTGAGACAGAGTCTTACTATGTCACCCTCAGTAGAGTGCTGTGGCGTCACAGCTTACAGCAACCTCAAACTCTTGGGCTTAAGTGATTCTTTTGTCTCAGCCTCCCAAGTAGCTGGGACTATAGGCACCTGCCACAACGACTGGCTATTTTTTTGTTCCAGTTGTCATTGTTGTTTAGCCGGCCCAGGCCAAGTTCAAACCCGCCAGTCTCAGTGCATGTGGCCGGCACCATAACCACTGTCTACAGGCTCTGAGCCCAGACCTCATTTCTCATTGGCCCATGTCTTATCCTCTCAACTGTATCCCCAAATCAATCTAGTAAGGTCTTCTGGTGAGGGTTTCCTTTATATACGTATGTGTGTTTGTATAAATGTGTGCATGTGTATATATGTGTGTGTATATATGTATGTAAATATATACACGTGTGTAAATCTGTGTATGTGTAGGTATGTACACATATGTATAATCGTCTGTCAGTCTGTGGGGGATTGGTCCAGGACCCCTTGCAGATATCAAAATCCATAGATACTCAAGTTCTTTATACAAAAAGAAGTGGAATTTGCATATCAAAAATGCACATCCTCTTGTATACTTAAACCATCTCTAGATTACTTTTAATGCCTAATACAATATCACTGCTATGTAAATAGTACTGTATTGTTTAGGGAAAAAAAAATCACCAGATAAAAAAAATCTGTACATGCATTTAGGTTGTTTCAACAGTTTGGCAATGTAAAATTGAGCTGTGCAAATAGTCTAGTGTGAGTGTCCACAATTGATAACCTAGTACATGGTAGGGGGTGGGGGAAGGGGAGAGCAGAGAGAAGGAAGGAGGGAGGGGATGGGGGGTTATGGTGTGTGACACACTTATTGGAGGCAGGACAAAATTATAAGAGGCACTTTACCTAACAAATGCAGTGTAACCTGGTTCTCTGTACCCTCAATGAATCTTCAACACCAAAAGAAATAAAATAAAATAAAATAGAAAAAAAAATCTGTACACACTCAGATGCAACCATCTACTTCTTGACAGTATTTTTGATCTGTGGTTTGTTGAATCAAGGGTGTGGAACCATGAATACAGGGGGCCGAGTGTGTGCATGCATATAATTTTAACACGAGTTTTCTAGAGGTGAGTTACTAGAAAGATTCTTCTGGTGGGATGATATTTTGCAATATTTTGCATTTTGTTTTGCCCTGCCATTTTGTTTCTTTTATATCTGGGTTGGCTACTGTCCCCCAGAGAACAATCCACATCATAGCTTCCTAAAAATCCCTGAGCTGTAATTACAGAAGTAGGTTTATTCAATACCTGTAATAATGATAATCAGAAAAGAGTGACTACTTTCTTAGGGTGGCTGGAAGAAAGCCAAAGCAATAGGAGATGTGGTTCTTGCCCTCAAAACACTTAGTGGGGAAATAAAATGAGCTCAAATAAAAATCCTCAGACACCCCACGGCCCTGATAAAAAGAACATGAAATTCAAAAAGCACAACAAAGATTGGGGGTCTTGAATGATCAATAGGGTTTAGAAAGGCAGAGAGAATTCCGGACGAAAGAAATAGGGAAGATGATCTCCACTGGGCAAGGGGTACACAGGGCTCCCCCGCCCATGGGCTTGGTCCTGAGAATTTGGTTTCTTTCCTGTGGAAGGACAAGAGCTGCCTTGGGACACCAGAGTGACAGAAGAGGTCCTCGAAGTAGACAAAAGACTGGGAACAGAGGCCTAGGGTGTGACAACATGCTTCAAAAACAAGAGCCAAGGTCCCTGCACACTGAATCATCACCAACCAACAACAATATTCTCTGCACACAAAAGATCTCTTCCACAAACTTGCCAGACAATGCCTTAACTTCCTTTGCCAAGGTAGCATCAAAGCACACACCCAGGGCTAAGTGCCAGAAAAACTGTGCTTGAAAATTGTACGTGTGGTCGGAAAAAATCCATCCCAGAATCAAGAAAGGATCACCTGCAGAGCTTGAATAAAAAGCACTCTAATTGTTCTAATGACATCTTTGCTATTTCCCCCTTCTGACTATTTTTATATCCATTCAAAGCACTTGCTATTTTTATGAAATAAGAGAGAGATGCACTGGGACTTTACTCTTTGTGACCAAGTGAGCCTGTACATAATAAGGCATGTTTTTCCCTTGAGAAGTTCTCCATCTATCGTGCAAAACTAAAACTGTCTATGATGTAATAAACAAATGTTCTAGAAAAGCATGAGCCTCATACTGTGGAAACACCATCGCTGTCTATCTGAATGATCTTTGTCTTATTCAAAACAATTCTCCTCCAGAAAGATGTGTATGAAAAAGAGTATGTATGTGGGTGACTGTTTTCACGAGTATGATTGGTGGTTTGGAAGTAAAGGGTTAAAAATTCCAGTAGCAGGGGTCCTCAAACTTTTTAAACAGGGGGCCAGTTCACTGTCCCTCAGACCATTGGAGGGCCAGACTGCAGGCCCTGGGAGGAGTTGGCTGCTAAGCAGGACAGGCAGCAGCGGCAAAAACATCGCTGGATGTTTTTGGATAAATGTCCTGGGTGGGCCGCATGTGACCTGTGGGCTGTAGTTTGAGGACACTTGGATAAGGGATGAGAATTCAGTTTCAGGGTAGATTTCAGACTCCTAGCTTGATGCTGTTAATTACAGTAGGATCTCTGTAAGTTGACCACCCAAATTGGTCAATGTAAGGAATTGTCAGTGAGTACATATGGCACCTGTCCAGTCTGTGAAAATTAGGTCAACTTAAAGAAGTGGTCAAGGTACAGAAGTGGTCAGCTACAGAGGTTCTATTGTATTTGTACCTGCACACAGGCCCCCTGTATCCCCCAGGTGGCCTTTTGTGCTTCTGGTATCATATCTCTGAGAACAACTTGTTGTTATTGCATGTGAAATCTTTGTAATGCATCTCAGGGACTCCAACTTTCCAGGAGCCTTTGGGAACGTATCACTTCCTCACAATTGCTATACACAAGCTCTTCAACCCTGACATGGCCACATGGTCGACCTTCTTCCTCAACCTGGAAGCCCCCAAATTCTGCTTCTATTCCACCAAGACTTTATCTTCATAGGACGATGATTTTTCTTGGAAAAAGAATAAAACACTTCCTTCTGTTAAGATACTGTAACACCCTAAGTGTAGAATATAAATGTCTTAACACAGTAACTAAGAAAATGCAGTGAAGGCTATGTTAACCAGTTTGACGAAAATATTTCAAACGGTATATAAAACCAGCACATTGGACCCCATGATTGCATTAATGTACATAGCTGTGATTTAATAAATAACAAAAAGATATTGTAACACAGAGTATGGAAACAATCTAGATAGAAGATATATTTTCGGTCAGAAAACATGCATGACAGTCACTCGGGCACCTATATTTTTATTCCCCAAGAAGTCAAAAACCCCTTCCCAGGGGTGTTGAGGAGGAGGGACTATCCAAGCTGGTTCTTGCCAGGTGGGGAGCTGCATACAGGTGGAGAGAACAGAGAAAGGGCCTCCACGGTGAGAACAGGCATCTGTGCAAGGAAAGCACATCACCGTTTTTTCTTAGTCAGTTTTCTACTCAGATGTATCAGGTATGAGAAGAAAGTCTATGTAGGCTTTAAGTGGCATCCCATGAAGTGATACATCAGAGCTCATCACTCCTGAACTTGACCTCTGCTATAATAATGGGAAGAAAATCCCTTGGCCATGAAGGGCTTGGGAACCAGAAGCAGGTACCACATTGCTGAGGAAGCAGAGTTATTGGGACCTTCTGGAATCTGGGTTTAAAAAGCAGTATTCTGCCTTTGGTTTGGTGCCCCCCCCATCAAGAAGAATTAACATGTAATTCCTGTGTCTCATTATTTGAGTAGTCTGATCAGAGTTACAAGAAATGAGAGTGAGTTTTGACTCTCAATCAAGCAGTTGGGATCTACTTTCAGATTGCCTGTTTCAGAGCAGAAAATGAGATCATTTTCCATTTCATCTTTTTTTTTTTTTAACTCTTGAGTAGAGGTTTCTACACAACCTGGGGCTCATGTGAAATAAAAACCACCTTTTATTTAAGGGCCCAGAGAGAAACCTTTATCCAAATAAGGTGATTTGCATCTCTCAAACATTTTAGACATAAAACTTTCTTGGTGGATCCTTAGTATACAAATAGTGAAATGACCCATGGGAGAGGGAGGTGGGATTGGATAAAGTGGGAATAATATTATACTATGCACAATAATTTTCCTTTTGAGGAACACAAAGAAAATGAGGAATCTCTGTCACAAACCAACATTTGATGGCCTGTGGCCTTCCTGTCACCTACACCAACCTAGTCATAACACTCAAGTCTCATTTTAGTTTCAGAGATTTTACAGTTGCTACTCTAAAGAAAAAAAAAAGAAACTTTCAAAAAAATCTTACAGAACAATCTTAATGGTTTTAGGTAAAAAAAAGACTAAAAGTGAATAGCTAACAAAAATTCAAGTGAAAGATGTCCTTGATACTGCATTAAAATGTCATAGATGTCTTTGACATCTATTAGAGGGATGAGAAAAGTCAGAAGATTGGGTGGCACCTGTGGCTCAAGGAGTAGGGCGCTGGCCCCATATACAGGAGGTGGTGGGTTCAAACATGGTCCTAGTCAAAAACTGCATTAAAAAAAAAAAAAGAAAAGACTCAGAAGGAGAAAGTAAAGATGAACATTAAAACAAAAATAACCATTCAAGTTTGATGAGGAACGAAGCAATAAGAAAAAGCGTTCTCAGTCAGTCCAGCTGGAAGTATTCGAAATAACATCCAGGCAAACTTGGAATGAATTGAGAACAATTTGTAAAAAAAGTCATGAAGAATATTTTCCATTAAAAAATCCTTTTTGCTCTCTCAAAAAAGTTCAAAGATAACTCCCCTGCCCCCCCCCCCCAAAATTACCCACAGCTTTGCTGGAATGAAGTACTTTCTATCATCACAAACAAAATATGCAATAAATAACAGAGGAGCTTCCAATCGATTGCCCAGAATCTAAGAGAAATGAAGCAACCAAAGAGAAAATATGTGAGAATAGTTTTACAGGTAAAATGAGTTGATCAAATAAAAAGAAAGCAAGGAAGAAGAAGGGCGAGTGTGTTTAAGCCAATATACTACTGGGCAAAAGGGAAACACATGAAGACAGGAAGTAGATTTGAAGTAAGTTCTTCTGGGTGAGGGCCCTCTATCCCTGACTGTGGCAAAGGATCATTAGGATGAAGCCTGCAGGGACCCAAAGGAAGCACGTGGGCATCCATGAGAGAGGAAAAGGCACAGGAAGCCAGTGAGGTTTCCACCTGGGCAGGACTATGACAGCAAGGCGGGGGCAGCCTGCCATGGAACCCACCACCTGATCTCCAGGGACAGGAATGGAATCACGTGGGCATAAGGAGCTGTACAGCACTAAGGCCAAAGCAGCCCATGCTGCTCTCCAGGGATACACAGGGGGGTTTATTCTTACTCAGAGAGATGACCACGCTCAAGCTTTAGCATCATGATCTACTGGCAATCCCAGGAATGTCATTCATTTGGTGCTTGTTGCCTCTTAAATCAAAAGTCCTTAGGATCTTGGGCTAGGAAAAAGCTTGGCTCAACCAGTGAACGGTAGACTTCTTCTCATCAAATACAAGGGCTGAAGCCCACTAGCCTTTGTTTTCCTCTTTCTTCTTGCCTGTCTGGAAGTTCAGAAACCTGCCATTTTTGGTTTTGTTTTGTTTTCTCCTGAGACAGGGTCTCACCCTGGGTAGAGTACAGTGGTGTCATCACAGCTCACTGCAACCTCAAACTCCTGGGCTCAAGCCATCTTTCTGCCTTAGCCTCCCATGTAGCTGGAACTATAGGTGTCCGCCACCACACTGGCTAATTTTTCTATTTTTCAGTAATGGGATCTTGATTTTGCGCAGACTGGTCTTGAACTCCTGAGCTCAAGCAATCCACCCACCCCAGCCTCCCAGAGCACTAGCATTACAGGCATGAGCCACCACGCCCAGCCCACCTGTTATTTTCGACACTTCTGGATTGTTTCCATGAGTCTTAGCTTCCATGTGTGCCTCCCCTGCTCCCCTACTGCTGAGTCTTTGTTCACTGAAGTTTATAAAATGGTGTATTAAACTTGTATTTTTTGTGAGCACAAGTAATTCTTAAGATTAGTTAATATGACTATAATAATGAGAAGAAAGGATAATGATAATAAATACCTTAGTACTTATTATCCCCATATTCTTAGGAATCAATTTTTTTTTTTTTTGAGACAGAGCCTCAAGCTGTCCCCCTGGGTAGAGTGCTATGGCTTCACTGCTCACAGCAACCTCCAACTCCTGGGCTCAAGCGAGTCTTCTGCCTCAGCCTCCCAAGTAGCTGGGACCACAGGTGCCCACCACAACACCCGGCTATTTTTGGTTGCAGCTGTCATTGTTGTTTAGCGGGCCCGGGCTGGATTCGAACCCGCCAGCTCAGGTGTACGTGGCTGGCGCCTTAGCCACTTGAGCCACAGGCGCCGAGCCATTAGGAATCAATTTTGTCCCCAGGGCCCACCCCAAGCACAGTTTTGATGTATGAAAAAAAAAGTATCCTGTGGTTCCTTGTAGGTTCCACCCCTGCCTGGCCATCACCCAGGTGAGCTCTTTCTGCAGACCTGGCCTTCCTTTAGGCCACTTTGTAGCCCGTGACTAGACCTGTTCTCTCTTAGGAATTCCAGGTTCCACATCTATTTTTTCCTATCCAAGAAGACATTTATTCTAAGTCTTAGCCATATAAGTCTTTTCTACATGAATAATGAGCAAATTGCTTGTATAAAACATGCTGAAACGACTTGTAACAGTCAGTGTAGAGCTACAAGGGGACTGGGGCCTATCTGGACCAATACTTTGATTTTATAAAAGATACTAAAGCTGAGATAGACGAAGGGATACATAAAGGTTCCCCAGCCAATTGTGTCACAGTGAAGGGCGTTGACATATTAAAGGCCATGCATGAGAAGGACCATGCTTCACATAAACTAATCTCAAGTAGTCATCCTTGGAAACTGCATCGTCCAAATAGTAGAAAATGGCAAAAATCTTGCCACCATAAGTGACCAATGAAAAGAGACATAATCTTCTGCCATAAACGTCAAGGAGGCCAAGGAAAGAAATGAAAGATTCTACTTTAGCCTCATGGGGGTTTGACAAAACCAAAGGAAGAAAAGGTAATCACATTTAGTGTGGGGTAAACTCCCACAAAAATTAAATGAAATGTGCTCTTTTAATTCCAGAAACTGAGCGAAAAGACTTGCGAGTATTATGCACCTTTGTTGAGGCCTAAGTGACCTAGGAAAGCACGGTGGGGGCCTGCAGGCAAGGCCTAACAACCTCTTACATGAAGCCCCAACTGTGCAGTCAAGTCAGCCTGCCAGATAAGAGTTGAAATGACCCATCTGTGCAGGGGACATGACTCAAAGGTTGGTGTGAGTGAAAAGAACACTCTATCGTTTGGGGCGGGGGGCCTCCAAACCATAAGAAAACAGTCGTGGAGCCTGTTTCTCGGAAATTTAATTAAGTACATAGAAGAAAAAGGTTTTACTCCCTGTTTATCCTGACCTTTAACTTTAACAATAGAAGTCAGATAATATATAGTTCTTTTAGGTCTTCAGAGAGGAACAGCCTGAGGCTAGTCTTAAGATGGTTGTCTCACTTTCCCAGACTTCCTTTCTTTAGGCTAATCTTATGATGGTTATCTCACTTTCCAGGACTTTCTTTCTTTTCTATAGTTTAGGATAAGAATAGAGGATGTTAGGATTATTATTGATCAATGTGGTGTATGTGACTAGCTCCCAATAAAAAAGGGAGTGGAAAATAAAGACATTTTGCTACATGCCATCTAAGAGTGTGTAGTTGCTTCTTGCTTTCATACAGTTCTAGGAGCAAGCTTGCACCCATGGCCAAGCTGTCCTCTCCCTGCGAGAAAGAACTTCACCCAACAATTTAGTCACCACCCTTTGGGAAAGCAGGAAGAGTAAAAGGGAAGAGAATTATTACTTAGAGGCAGATGAAATAGACCTATCTGCTTGCAGCCCACAGAAATGTAAAAACAGAGCCAACACTTTCTTCTTCTTTTTGGCTGATGGGAGTGGAAAGAACTGCTGAAGACGAGTGAGATAAGGGAAATGAGGAAATAGGCTGGATTCTTTCTGATGTTCCAGGCTTAGCCCTCACAGGAGGGCCCCCTCTGACTGCCAAATACCTCTACCCCCAGGAAAAAGGATTCTGAAAGTGAGCCTGCAACAAGTCACATATCCATCCACGACTCAGAAGAGCCACAGAAACCCTGAACTTCAACAAAGGTTGTACAAAGCCCTGGTTGAGTTCTTTATCTCCTCCATTTTTTTTTTCACACTCCAAATAAAGGGAATAGAATAACACCTGTTCTCAAAATATAATAAATAGTTCTTGGTCAAGATGAGGAGAGAGCCAATCCCCCCATATTATGTTAGAGTAAGCAGAAAGCCTGGGGCGTCCTCTGCATAGAATACAGAGAAAAGACAAAATCACAGCAACCAAGAGTCGGGACAAAATTAGGGGAGAAAAGGAAGAAAATTAAGAAAGAAATAGCATTTAAAGCAAATGAAAAAAAAAAAAACTTAGCCTGAAAGAAAACCTAAACAGAAGAAAATTTCTCATAAATGTTTTATACCTTCTTAACAAAATTATGAATTTAATTTTAAAGGTCCAAAGAGGAAATGATGAAAGAAAACAGAATAAGATCAGCAGGCGCATTGTGTGCTCAGAAAATAAACTGACAGCCAAAACAAACAGGAGTCAGACCTTAGAAATAACAAGTTACAGAATAGATATATTGAAAAATCAAATTACTGACATAAAGGAAAGGATTACGTGAAAGCGGATGAGAGATGAAGGCATTGAAGAAACCAGAAGCTAATAAATGGAGAAGAGCCGGGAAGTAGACAGCCGTGTCCAGAGAGCAGAGAAATTCAATAAGCAAAGCAGGAGACATACTCAAAATAAAACACCAAAATATCTCCCTGAACTGAAAAAACCCACAAAACAAAAGAGGAAACGGGACTCCAGGAAGATGGGATGGGAGACAAGAGATGCTGAGATGAGACATATCCTGACTAAATGAATGTGTTTGGAGACTGAAGAAGGAATTCTTCAGGCCTTCAGGCAAAAGTCAGTCATTTTCAGGAGAGAACAAATAATTGGTCTTAACATTCCCCATGATACCATTAAATGCCTGAAGAATATCTATTGAGTTGTGAGGAAAGAAAGTGTGTCACAAGAATTTTTTTTTATATCCAGCAACCATGCAAAATTTACTTATTTCTTTTCATTTATTTATTTTTTTGAGTTTTTTTTTTTTACAATTTATTTATTTATTTTTGACCGGGGCTGGGTTCGAACCCGCCACCTCCAGCATATGGGGCCGGCACCCCACCCTTTTGAGCCACAGGCACCGCCCAAGTTTTTTTTATTTTTTCAAAATACTATGAAGGTACAATTTTTAGGTTACATTGAATTGTCAGTTTTTACTATAAAGCACTATCAAAATAACAAACAGACATCCCATTCTCAAATACTTATGGTTCTTCCTCTTGAATTGTTTTTTTTTGGCAACAGGGTCTTGCCCTGTTGCCCAGGGTTAGAGTGTCATGGCAGAATCCTAGCTCATCATAACCTCAAATTCCCAAGCTTGAGCAATCTTCCCATGTCAGCTCCTAAGTAGCTGGGTCTGATAGGTTCACATCACTATGGTCAGCTGATAGTTTTTAAGTTTTTGCAGAGATGGGATCTTGCTGTGTTGTCCAGGCTGAAAAAAAACTGCCAACTAAGAACTCAGGAACAGAAAGTTATTGGAAGAGGTCTGCTAATGAATACATTAAGTCCACTTAAAGCCAGAGCTACAAGCATAGGAACTGTAGTTACAGAACAGAACAAAATATAGACATTGCAAACCCTGACAAGGTCAAAATGATAGAGAGCTAACAAAAATCAGAAGAAGAGACATACAGGAAGCAGAAAGTGTAACTGTTTTGATTTTTCTTTCTTAGTGCAATTTTCCAATCAATCTAGTCTAAATTAAAGTATGTAGTAAAAAATACATAATAATTATAACTTTTTTTTTTTTTTTGCAAAAATCACTTGGTTAACTTTAGAGGGATCGCTTAGGAACTAATGTGTTACAGTAAAGACATTCAAGTTGAGCAATTTTCTTCTGCTATACTTCAGATTCTCTTTTATAAATCTAAGAAAGATAAATTTTAGTTCTTTAATCAAAAATAGAACGTACAGCACATCTCATGTTGCATTAACCTCTTCCCAGCTAGACAACTATTCTCCTATCTGCATATGTGTGTATCCAAAGATAGGGGCCTGTAATGATATTCCACTAATGTTAATAATGGTTAGTTCTTGGAGGCAGGACCTGGAATGACTTTTTGAAATAATTTCAATATAATTAAATTATAATAATTTAAATAAATAGAATTTGTTTCATATTGCTTATGCATCTTATAGCCAAGTATCACATAAATTAAAAAGTCATTTAGCTGGGAGTTTGGTGGGCGCCTGTAGTTCCAGCTGCTTGGGAGGCTGAGGTAAGAGAATGGCTTGAGCCCAAGAGTTGGAGGTTGCTGTGTGAGCTGTGAAACCACGGCACTCTACTGAGGGCCTGGTGAGACTCTGTCTCAAAATAAAATAAAATAAAATAAAAAGTCATTTTTAAATTATAAAGGCAAAAGCAAACTTTCATTAAACCTTTAAACAAAATGTAAAGCATATAATAACTACATAAAAATTTACTAAAAATAAATAAATAAATCAAAATCACACACAGTGCACCTTCAGTTAATAGTTTCTGGTCTTGGGATTGAAAGAACTTCATAAAGACAGTATCAAATATTTAATAAGTAGCCCCTTATATTCTCCTAGTAATTTTGTGGTTGTAATAATTGCATTTAAATATTTAATTGATCAGAATTACTTTGGGTTTTGGTATGAAGTAAGAATTAAATCTTTTCTGCAATGTTTGGTTAGTTGTCCTAAGTCCAAGCCCTGGTGCTTTGAAATACCACCTTTACTAATGCAGAATTAGTTCTTACGCAGAATTAAATACTCTCAGGTATATACTTTCTTTCATCCCATTCTTACAGAGACCTTAACGTGCTCAGAAACTCCTTGATTACAGAGTAAACTGCCCACTCAACCTTCTGCTCAAATGTTATCTGTCTTGGGGAGACCCTGTCCCCCTGTCTCTTGTCTATATTTCCACAGCAGCACCCAGCTCTGTAATCACAGATTCTCCTTTCTGTGAATCTTAAATTCATCTTCTTATCCCTCCCATTTGGACAATGTGTCTGGCACACACAATAGGCTTTCAAAAGAGCCTCTTCAAGTGACAAGTCTTTCCCCAACCCACCCCTTTTCCTACCAACATGAGCAACGAACATCTAAATCGTAAAAGTCAGAGGGAAAAATGCCCTAACGCTTTTGTGTTTTATTTTTTTTTTAAACATTGACTAGGATTATATTTCATTTTACCATTATATTTCATTTACCATTATATTTCATTTTGGAGCCTTGTAAGCTACTAATTTTACATTTCTCACCAATCAATACTTGCCTTTCTGTTTTACTCCTACTGTTAATGACTTCAAATTCTCATGACATGGCACTAAAGAAACAATTGCATTTTCTTTTATTAGCCTGATTGTGGTAATAAAATACCCAAGAGAATCTTGCTTTTTCAGGCCATCTGAGTCCTACTCTGAAGACATGGTTCTTCACTGACATTTGTATAGTGTAAGGATCACCTCACCCAGCTGGCATGCCCACTGGCTGGCCTATGAACAGAATCAAAGGCCAGGACCCTTAATCTGCCAATCTATAGGCAGCTTCCCAGCCAAAGGAACTTGCTCTGACCTTGTCCTGGCTACAGGCATATCAGCTGCTGAGAGTAATGATGTGACTTAACATCCAGCAACAACTACAGGCTCATTGTTCTCATGATGTAATGTTTAATCAGCCAATGGCACCCTGCCATTCCAAGGAGAAGATATATAGACAGAGAACACAGAAACAGCAAAGGTAGGCTGAAAAAAGCCAGAACCACATAAGCCCTAAGTTCAACATTGGGCTTGGGGTCCCCCAGCAGTTAAGTGATTGGCCTCCTATAGCTGGGAACAGATTAACAGTTTAGCCCACCCAGATTGGATTGTATCATGGCCAAAGGCACAATCAAGCTAATAATAGAAAATGTTTAAGGATTAGAGAACATGAAAACAGGTGGGGAAATGGGAGCTGCTGTACCCAAGGAGACAGGACAAGGGACAAGTGAGAGCTGTCTTCACCTACTTGAAAGCTGGTCATGTTTAAGAGGAAATGATTTGTTCAGTCATTTCTCCAGAGGCCAGAACTAGACCCACTCAGTAGAGATGACAGGGAGGCAGACTCCAGGTCCAAACAACAAAGCACTTTTTATCTAGAATTGGTCAACCAAGAGGCAGCCTGCCTTGTAAAGTAGAAATCTACCTCCTTTGCCTAAAGAGAACCTACATCAGGGCTGCCACACAGGGAGTCTGAGTAAGGGAAGATTAGACCAGAAATCCAAGGATTTTCCTAAGACTATTTGCTTCTGATCTTAATACACACACACACACACACATACACATAAATGAGTTACCCTTTAAGTTTAAAAAAAAAAGCGCATTCAAGAACAAGAATTTCAAGAGTATCAATCACACCCTTATTCTGATCACTATTGTCTTTTTTTTTTTTTTTTTTAAGAGACAGAGTCTCATATTATCACCCTCGGTAGAGTTGCCATGGCGTCACAGTTCACAGCAACCTCCAGCTCCTGGGCTTAGGCGATTCTCTTGCCTTAGCCTCCCAAGTAGCTGGGACTATACGCACCCACCACAATGCCCAGTTATTTTTTTGTTGCAGTTTGGCTAGGGCCAGGTTTGAACCTGCCACCCTTGATATACGGGACCGGCGCCCTACTCACTGGGCCATAGGCACCGCCCACCACTACTGTCTTTTAATAATGTGAATTTAATAGAACTAAATCAGCTTGACCGCTCAAGATTTACGATTAGATAATATAATTTTCTATCTTTAAAATAAGCTGGTTAAATAAGTCAGCTTGTTAACCTCAGCCAATATGTGTATGTTGCCATCGCAGCTTATAAGATCCAATATGGTACAATAAAAGGCTTAAAGACACATATAGAAAACCATATTAGCGTATCTGAAAATAAAACCCCACTTAGTGTTATTGTGGGGTAGCTACAAAATGAGTGCTTGAAACCTGCTTTGCATAATCCTAAATTTAAGCTCGGATGTAATGTAGGTCAGAATGAAATAGAGATTCTGATTCAATCCATTCCAGCTACGAATGAAACATCCCAGAACTGAGCAAGAGCATCCTCTAGCATAAGTCCCTTGTCAGTGTGGGCTCTGTCACCAGCAAGCTGCTCTGGGCTTCTCAAGACTTAGCACAACATCACTCGGTTACTTGCTTGCCTTCAAGAGCCTCAGTTCCTGCTGTCCCCAAGCCTGAGCCCAAGTACACATCAAAAGGGAACACAAAGGCATTAGCTCATCTTGGTGGGACCTGATGCAAACTCAGTCCTTCCTCCTTTTCACTCTTGAAGACAAATACGCTTATAGGGGAGTTTCCTAATCACTGTAGGGAAAGGCAAATACACATGATAAACTTTAGATGAAGAAAACAGGGTTGAACCAGAGAAAGGGGCCTTTGTACTTGGCAGGGGAAATGAAGGAGATGAGGGGAGGTGATACCAGAGTTCTCACGTGTACCGCACGGAGGCAGGCAGACACACGAGCACGCTCAAACCTGAAATTCTGCATGAACTGCCGGAACTTGTCCACCCTTTTTGCTAGCGGCACGATCACGTTGATAAGCGTGTTGGCCATGTCGAGTTTTTCTTTTTTCACTTTCATGATGGGGCCAAACGGTCGGAACAAGACGAGTCGTTTGAATTCGTGTTTGTGGTCTCCTTTGAAGGTGAGCTCATACAAAGTGCCCTTGTCCCTTTCTGTTCGGTAGATCCCTGTCGGGAGAAGAACAAGGGAAGACAGTTGTCAAAATGAACCTTGGCCCGTGGAGTGTTTTCTAACCAAGCTCTAGCACGAAACGCCTTTGAAAAAGTTAAGATTGAAATCTAACAGTTACTAGAAAACCCCAAATGCTCCCAATTAAAACTACCCAGAGAAATAAAAGTATCAATTTAAAGATCACAGCTATGAAGACTTCATAAAAAGCATGGGGAGAAGCTTGTCATGTTGGATTCAAAGCTGTATTTATAGTACATGGAGGCATTTAAAAAATAAAAAAAGCTGTCAGGAAACATGCCAAAATAAGGCTGACTGTGATGTGGAGTGGGGCGATGTGTTTTTTTTTTCTTTGGCGCTATTATCCAAATTTTCTGCAAGATGATTAGAAGAGTATCAACATCATTATATTTAATTTTAAAAGTATGTGTTAAAATTATCTCTTAGAAATTATGATTAGGATTAATTACAGCCATTTAGGGTGGACTGCAGGGATGTATTTGGGGAACGTGGGAGTAGCTCAGGGCTGGTCACGTGAGTTGTGGAGCCCTCTGGAAGCTTCTAGAAATGTTAAAACAGACAACATGTAAAGCACGGAGTACTTTGATGAGGGCACATATCATACTTAGCTTCCTATCTTCTTTCCCTGTCTTTAAGCAGTGTGGCTCAGAGCTTCAGAGCACATACTCTCAAGCTAGACTGCCTGGGCTCAAATCCTGGCCCCCCAGGTTTTCTTTGGGACATCACTCAACTTTCTGCATCTTATCTTCCCCACAGGTCCTCCGAGGAATATACACTCTTGCAAAGAGGTTAGGACAGTACATGACACTTAGCAAACCCTCAATAAATGTTCACTGTCACCCAAACCCTCCTTCTGAGGAGGAACAGAAGTAGGAGGGGCTCGGTGCCTATAGCACGGGGGTTATGGCACTGGCCACATACACCAAGGGTGGTGGGTTCAAACCCAGCTGGGCCAGCTAAACAACAATGACAACTGCAACCAAAAAAATAGCCGGGTGTTGTGGTGGGCACCTGTAGTCCCAGCTACTTGGAAGGCTGAGGCAAGAGACTTGCTTGAGCCCAAGAGTTTGATGTCGTTGTGAGCTGTGATACCACAGCACTCTACCCAGGATGACATAATGAGACTCTGTCTCAAAAAAGATGCCGGAGAGATGTCTGCCTATGTGTCCTTCAAATTGTGCTCCACCCTGCCCCTGGTACTGAAAACCCACATAGCATCCTTCTCAGGCACAAGATTTGAACTCAGCATCTCGGCTGCCCTCTCAGCACAAGACCCTAGAGGGCCTAGAGAACAGGATTTCCCTACTAAGGAACCAATGGTGACCCTGGTGCCTATGGTCCCTTTTCTTCCCAATATCACTGTATTATGGGTGTTTTCTCTACAGTCAGGAGCAAAAATGCAACAATGGGAACATTCAGTGGTCACTAGAAAAGCTTCTCTCTTTGACTTAGGTAGTAGGCCCCCTGACCCACAATTTTGCTTTTTGACACAGAGAGAGAGGTGAGAGACATTCCCATGACTTATTCCAGTGTACTGTCATAACTGCTCTATTTTATTATCAGTTATTATTGTTAATCTCTTACCATGCCATATTTATAAATCAAACATTATCATAGGTACGTTTATGTAAGAAAGAGCCTATTATTTAATACATGTAGGATTCGGTGTTATCTATGGTCTCAGGCATCCGCTAGCAGTCTTGGAACGTACACCCTAGGGATAAGGGCATGTTTTCTATTTCAAGTATCTTACTTCCTCTTAATCCCTCCACTAGCTAAGAATGTACCTCCCAGTCTCTGAGTAGCTCCAAAAATCTCCAGGGGAAAGTGTCCACCTACAGTCGGTTACAGTGTCCCCAGCTCTCTCACAAACCATGTCTCCTTTCTTCCCCACGCTCCCTCTTCTTGTCTTTTGTGGGAACTACACATCTTCTCAAGCATTGCCAAGTTCTCATCTCTGTTCTTCCCATTATAGAAGCTTTTCATCTCACAGCCCCGGTTTACACCCTCTTTGATCCTGTTCAAGGTTCGGAGCTCCTGGAGTTACCCCAGAGAAGAAAGAGCCTGGTGCTGAGAATTTTCCAGGTCGTCTCGCGTCTCCCAGCCGTTCTGGGCCTGCCGGAACATCCAACAAGCCCCTGGTAGAAGGACCCCGGCACAGAGTTACAAGGACTAACTTCTCTTCAGAAGGTGTCACTGATCCCTTAGGTAACAGGGAATACCACTCACCTGCCCTCAAAGTCAGAGAGGCTGAGAGAGTTTTGCTCAACTCAGGTTGGAAAAGAATCCAGTCCCTGCAGGGACCAGCTGTGGAAGAAAACGGCTCATTTCTCAGGGAGCCCAAAGGACTTCTTTGAAACATTAAGTGGTTCCCTTCAAAGTCTGTTACTTCTTTCAAGCAAGTTAATTCTTTTCCACCATGGAAACACACTGTTTCGCCACCTCTGATGTTGCTGGAGTAACGAGGTGAACCACCAACTCCCAGGTCCAGGCGTGGTTGAGCTGAGTCAGAAAGGACCTACGTTTGGTCACAGAGGGCGTTATCAGCACACCTGAAACAGGCCTGCTGGTGTGGGTACCCATGCCTCGTTGCATTTCTGTATCAGCAGCATAACTTCTCTACGCAGCAATAAACATGGAAATGACAGCTGACGGTTTAACCTGCACATGAAAATGTACGTGGGCCGGGGGTGGTTTTTACAACTGAGTCATTTTCCTTCTCAGAGACAGGATACGAGTCATTAATGTTTTAAAATCTAAATCCACAGAGTTGAGAATATGGGGTGCAATCTACCTAAACTTGTCTCGAAAGAGACATGGATTTATAAGGAACCCAGAGGATGCAACACTTCCTACTCATAAAGATTCCATGACTCTATGACCACCTTGGGGTGTCCACACATCAGCCCAGTGTGATAGAGACCCCCAGGCACGGCCAGCAGCTCGGGTGCCCATGAGAAAGGTCACAGCACTCAGACTCACCTGGCTCACTAAGGTCCAAGCTGCCTTCTCATCGT